>CALYDF020004200.1:0-20639 GCA_944474145.2 Dicrocoelium dendriticum
ATGAAAGCCAGTGGACAATTTTGCAGCTGTTTCCAGCAATGATAATATGCTGGGAAAGCAAGTTGCAAAGTTAAGTAATGGAAAGTCAGTAGCGTGTGAAGCGCGGATTAACAGAAAAGATCAAAAGCAGTGCAGGCAGGTAAGTGCAGATTAGGTGATAGTAAACTTGCCGTACATTTAGCGGTCGATTACAGGAAAGGTAGTAGGGCATGGAGGCTAGTAAATAGGAAGTGAACGTCAGAATCTGCATGGCTACTGTGCTGCGTCGCGCTTTCGAAATGTCGTTCTGCTTGACAAGTGGAATTGATTTAACACGAATTTAAGGATGAGAGCCGATGGGGGAGCCAGGTGCTACATTATAGCGGTGTGACAAACACTGCTGAAAAAGTAAGTGTGCTTTAATATCTAAGTTGCTAGATCGCTGAATCGCGTAAGGTTATTATGTCTAACAAGCTTGCGAGCTGAGTGTAGAAGCGGTGGGTTATGTACTGAAAAGTTGGTGGCATGCTCAGTGCAGATTTATGGAGGCGGGTAATTGCAAGGTTAGTTGACCGAAATTCTGCGGAGAAGTTGGGGCTGTTTACAGCAAAGAAAATCCCCCATGGAAGTAAGCAGCAGAAGTGAGTTAAGTAATGAAAAGCCAGCAGCATGTGAAGCGCTGATTAATGAAAATGCTTAGAAGCAGTGCGGGCTGGTAAGTGCAGGTATGGTAACTCTAAGGTTTCACAAAGTTCAGCAAATATGGCAGGGAAGCTGGTAACTAGGAACTGAACGTCGGAATCTGCTTGGCTACTGTGCTGCGTCCCGCGTTGTAAGTGCCTTTCTGGTGGACCATAGGGAGATAGCTTACGCCAACTTGGGGATGTGAGCCGATAGGGAAGCTAGTTGTTTCATTAAAACGGTGCAACAAACACTTTGCTGTAAACGTAAGGTAGCTTTAGTATCTAGCTTGCTAGATCGCTGCAAAGCGTGAGGTTATTAGGTCAAACAAGTTTGCTCGCTGGGGGTGAAATAGTTAAGTAATGGAAAGCTAGTCACTTGCTGTAGGAACATTTATAGCAAAATCAAAGAATTAGCAGCAGAACTAAGTGCAAGGTTATGTGACAGAAATTTTGTTGAACTTTTAGCGGCCATTTACAGTAAAGGTAAAAGGGTACGGAAGCTGGAAATAGGAAGTGTACGTCAGCATATGCATGACTACTGTGCTGTGTCGCGCGTTTCGATGTCGTTCTGATGAGCCGGTGGAGGAGAGCTAACGCCAATTCGGCTAGTTGTTCGAGGCTGAAGTGCTGCATTCGAGAAGTAATAGGCGAGATTCATGTAACTTAACGGTACTGAACTGCATTACGCAATGTTATTAAGAGGTGCTAGAGTGCCAGCTATAGGAAACGCAAGCTAGTAGAAATAAAATGATGTGGTACTGCGTTACAATGGATATGTTGTATTCCCAGCTTGCTACGGGTTTCAAGTGGTACCTATAGTCATTCAAAATCTTGACTGAATCACGGGGATTGCTGATCCTTAGCAATCCAAATATTCCCATTTATTAGAATGAATCAAAAGAGGCAGAATCTGGGTGAAGAATTCTTTTCGGTAATTCTCATCAGACTCAAACATTACATGATGTGGAAAATGTGCTAAATGTGCCTGGTTGGGCTACGTATTGAACAAAATGTTTAATTTCACGGGTACAAATCAATAAATCACGAGGTCATTGGGAGTGGCAAGTGTGTACAGGGAAAATAAGAGCCGAAGTTGTAGGCCACGGTAGAAGCAAAGGACGTACAAACTGTTTTTGCACGCACAGTTCTGGCTTGAGTTGGCGGATGTAGATGGCATCCGCAATAGACAGAAGATGCGTCCGGGATCCGCTCGTGAAACGTTCAGGAACAGTATAGCTAACTCTAAAATCATTTTCCTTTCCTGCGTGACTGCACTCTAGTAGGTGAGATAAGATGGAACTGTTCCAACAGTTCCATCAGTATGTCTAGCCAGCATAGCCAGTAGTGACATATCAATACTTGTGAAGGATTAGTAAGAATACTTATTGAATACTTTACGTATTGGTACAGAGTCATGAGTTACAGTAATAGTAATAGTGCGTTGATGGAATTTGTTACTGGGTTGCTATGACATCGCATTAACTTGGTGAGGGTTTTGTCGTTCTTCTTGGTGCTCAGCGCAGCACTTTCGGCTGACATGAGCGCATTATCCTCGGTGTTCCTACACTGGGCCATGATTTCGTCCATTCGTATTATAGTCTGAAAATCGTACGTTTTGCTATATTTCAAGCGCAACCACTTGAGTTTTGCAACGGCTATGTTTGAGGCAGCGGTGCCATTTGGTTCTGACTTGCATTTCCTTTGCATTGGAGTAAGCACATTAAGAGAGTATGTAAAGCGGTTGTAATGCTCTATCAACACTGGTAGTCCGGAGAAATCCATCCCAGTCCACAGATCTAGTAAAGAGTAAGGAGAAATATTCGCCGATTGTTTGTTGGAATGGTCCGTAGGTCGCACATTGATTAGCTTTGTGGGGTATTGGGCGGAATAGACTGAAGGTCAGCTGAACCACGTTTTCATCACTACCAGCAATGTTATCAAGTACAATGGTCATCGCATTAGCGGTGCCATTGGTAAACATAAGAGCAAGGGTGTTGGAGCCCCTAGTGGCTGTAAAGACATGCTGAGTTCAGCCTTTTGCGACAGTATCATCGACGAACCTTTGGTGCACTGTAGGTGCAGCGTACTCCTGTCAGGTTACGTAAAGCATGTTGAAGTTTCCTCCGATTATCTTATGGCGTGCTGAACAATTCGAAGCCTCAAGAAAACTTTGGGCTAGCGCATCGACATTAGCTCTGGTGCCATGCGGTGGATCGTATATGCATCCGATATGCATGTCAAGCCACCAACCTGTAGTGTGGCTCCATAGAGATTTATGGGGGATGCTAAAGCTGTGAACTTCCAACTGTGGTGCATTAAAGTAGTTACGAACGTATGTTATACCACCACCACGCTGATCCGCGCGCCCTTGCCAAGTAACACGTATCTGGGAACGTGGAACGGGACATCAGATGCATGCTCTGTTATCCATGTTTCCGTGATGAGTACTATATGCGCAGTAGACAACGCTATCAGTGAGCCCAGAATGTGCATCTTGTTTGTAATGGATCTAGCGTTAATGAGGAGCATAGTGTAGGTAACATGGATACTCCGGCTGCTTGAGATTCCAGACGGGTTTTGTAGATTTGACGCGGCATGCTTAAACGGCGATATTGCACCAGGTTTATCTGTGTTTGATTGAAACCTAGACCATATGGTTTGGGACTCTCCAACTTTGTGGGTTCATATGTAGCTTGCGTAATAACTCGTGTCGGTAGGGGTGCCTAAAGCTGTAAATGAAAAAGGCGCTGAGAAGGCGTAATCAATGTTTGTAGAGCAGTTGGCGCCACATATGGACATGCATTGCAGTGATTGATTCACGCGCTGCTGCAGACGGATGTACTGGAGTCTACCAGAGTGGTGCCATCGAAGGACATCCCGGTAACGACGCTAGGTTCAAAAGTTGGAGAGGATGGGGAAGCCAGTGAAGAGCAATGGTACAGGAAGGCGCAGAAAGGGCGTGCTGGTTATTGATATGCTCATAGGGATGAGGCGCCATGGAGGGCCCGACCACGACAAGATGGCTGTAGCTCCGCGGTCGGCAAGAGCAACCTGGGGGCTGGGGATGGCCGCTCAGTGTCCGATGTCACGGGTGTGGTTTTGCTGTCGTTGGGGTGTTGTATCCGAAGCAAGAAGGGTTTAGAACATTTTGGAATACGTATGTTGACCTTGGGTTCGCCGGTTATCAACTTGGATTTGGTGAGAGACATCGACGAGACAGTGTCAAGCGGTGTTGTTGCCTGGGATAGATTTAAGAGATGTGAAAGTTGCATTTGTGGATGTTGTTGCATTTGCTGATGTTGAGATGGCGGGCAAAATCCCACATTGTATTAGAAAATGAAGCATCAATCAGGAGCATCTATCCAGAGGTTTGCGCCTCCGTGCGCTCGCGACAGCTGAATCGATTTGCATTCGGTTGTTTCAACCGCAAAAGAAGTTGCTCCATTCCTTACAGCTTCCCTAGCCAGCTAGAACGAACGATACTGAGGTCGATTGCCACAGATCAAGCTCGATAACATGCAATCGAGCTGTCAGATCAATGATCAACTTTTAGCTTCCCTCACTTATCCGTTAATTGACTATGTAACTTGACCCATTGAGTCGATTTCAATTCATTATTTTACCCTTAAATCTGATTGTAGTGGTCTGAAGAGAATCATCGAAAACAATTGTTCACCTATGGTCTCGTTCTTTTGGATCTGGATTTATTGTGCCCAAGCAGGATTGCTGTACCATTGGTGATTTGCCTACGAAATGCAAGTGCATCGTTTGTGTTGTTAGTAATGGTGCTGACATATTATTCATCACTTTGACTGCACCTTCTGGAAGCGATCGGTTTCGCAGAGGCTGCGACTTCTGTAGACCTTGTGGTCGGGCGACTGTAGAATGGCAACTGCCAGTGCTTTGCCTCGAAGACAGCTGAGTCTGAGATGATATTGGTTTGTGTAAAAAGCACAGAGTGAGGATGATGGCATGCACTGAATTAAGTACTGTCATTTATTCAGCGAGCGTTCAGCGCCGACTCTATGCTTGGGAGTTAACTAATTAACCCTGTTCCTGTTCTTATTGATGTGCTGTAATTTGAAGTCTGAGCGTTTGATAACAGCAGAAACGAGGTCTTCTTGTCTATAACCTGAAGATGATAGGTAGGCACTACCAGGGCGAAATGTAGCGCCCGGTGATCCCAGTTTCTTTGCAGCACAACTGTGTGCTGCATAACGGTTGGGCTCGTCAGGCGTCTCGCGCAGTTGCGGACGAGAGGTCTTGATAGATTCATCAGCAGTGAAACAAGCAAGTTGCAAATCAAGTTGACTTGTGAGTCGTACTGAATTATGTCATACCTTTAGGTAATGTCATGTAGATGATCTATTAGCCGGGGCTAGGTCAGCAACCCCGAAATATGCAGAGTCATGGATTTGCTGTACGTGCGCTGCATGTGTCGGGACAGTAGCAGCAGTGTAACGTTTATTGTTAGATAATAGCCACGTACTGCTGGGAGTTGGTACGAGTAGTGGTAACCCCAGCATGTCAAGATCACATGGTAAAGGCAAGCTTGAGTTCATGTGACCGTTTTCATGCTCTTTAGTGGTAGTCCTCTGAAGTTCTGAGCCCTTGGTGGAGGTCGTGTACTTACATGAACCTCTGAGCGTAGGGCCAGTTACTTTGCTATGTTGTTTTTTGCTTGCTGGTTTATGCCGTTTGATACGGAAGGAATTTTAGGTGAGAGCTGTATAGGAGACAAGTCAAGGTCTACTCTTGGTAGTGTCGCGGAGTAAATAGCAGTGCAGTCAGTCCCAACCACTGTAGAGCATTTTTGCCTATTTGATCTGCTATGACCTTTGACACTTTTTGGTAACGCAGATATCCTTTGTAAAGGAGTTTTATCTGGTAAACGACCAAATATGTTCCAATATATTGAGTTTTCTCTGGCTTTATTAGAATAAGTCCAAGTTTAAAGCAGAGTCTTCTTTCGTGTTTCAGCCTGAGAAAACATTCAGCAAGCCCCTGGTTATGAACGGCAAAGATAATTGTGCAGCTTTGCTTGCTGCTCTACTTCCTCAGACGCTTATATGTGTAAGTGTCAGGTGACAGGTTGCAGCTATTAAGGAACAGGCGTTTGAGTTTATCCAACAGAGCTCTATCAGGGACAATGAAGATCATTACATTATTTGACGGCTTAGCGTGTTCATTAAATTCCGATGAGATAGAGGACAATGAATTGCCGGCAGCTTTAAGTGTAGTGGGATTACTAGATTCTTGAGGATGTATGGGACAGGCCAATAAGGCGAGTAACGTTAGTGTCTCGTTAAGAGAGACAACTTCTTGTTTTAGCAGGTTTAGGTGGTCATTTAAAATCTGTACCTTTGGGTATAATTCTATCGCTTAGTCAGACAATATTACACTACAATTTCTCAGTATTGCAATGGATGAATCGTTTATAGGGGTAAGAGACTGCGCCGCATTCTTTGATGCTGCAATCGTTGAAACTGTCACTACAGTACCTACTCGGGGAACAAAACAGTCGTTGGTGAAAGAAGAATGCTTCGGCGTAACCGTCCTACGTTTGGCCCGCATCTTCGCACTGGCGGTATTAACTTGCACTCCGTTTTTTTGGTCACAAGGGAATAACAAGCAGAATTTGTAGTTAACGCCGGGAGTAATCGTTACTCTAATACAACAGATGTAGTCTAACTATTCTACTGAATATTAGCGAGTTGTCAAGATAGACAAGCAAAATACGAAAACGCAGTCGCAGTTTGTTAATCACAGTACCAACAGACCGGCATTATGGTTCTAATAAATGAACCTTAGCTGCGAAATGTTGCTGCCGTTTATTATATTTTGGCACAAACCATTGCCACATAAAGGATGCCATGTGAATTTTTTCCGTTGAGTCCGGTCTAAGGCGGTCGATGTGAAAGTTTCGCGTTGGCCAACGCGGTCGATAATAAATGTTTTAGCTGTACCGTTGAAGAATTTAAATAACCAGATGTACGGTGACCGCAAAGCGGCACACACTATATACGCAGAACTTTACCTGCGAGCGGGTCTACTGTTTTAGGGCATTGACACTAATGTTTGCTGCGACCGTGCATAGCGAGCACAGCTCACGCATCTGGTGAGCTAACCTATCGCTGTAACTTCGGTAGTCGGAGTAGCAAGTAGGCTGCGCTGTAACTGCCAGCGATCGGTGCAAACGCAGCGTGCGGCACTGGACTAGCTGCGCTGGAATTGTGTCGTAATCCGTTTTAACGGTATCACACAAGCACAACCAGGACAATAGTAATGAACCAAGAAGAACAATTTATTAGGAATAAAAGCAAAAGCTTTACAAAAGGCTAAGGTAAGTTGAATAATACAATTATGTCAACATATATGTGAGCCGCTCGTCAAGCGTCTAGCAAACCAAATGCTTTGATACATAACGTTGGCGTAAAATAAAAGTCGTGCGTAAGCACCCAAAATTACCCCAAGCGTAGTGATCTTTAATGTAATGTGTACGCAAAATAAATTATGGCCGCTCACTTGTGCGCCGCCTCCTTGGGTCCATTTGAAAGAAAGGCATGATTAACGATGACCACAATGGCGTACACTAGGAAATGAGGTGCTAGAAGCAAATATCAACATCCAAACTTTTCGCACCGCAAGGTGCCTTCGTTCATACAAGGTGCTGCGTTAAATTGGTAACGAAATCGATCTATTGGGACGTTATTTGCTGAATAATACTCCATCGTCTATAGTTGCCAAAATTTAACAAAATGTGTGACTCGCAACCGGTCGTCACAATGGCGGGACAGCTGTTCTAAGCCACACAGCCTTCTAAACATGCTTGTGCTACTGTATCCAAAGAGCAGTTCGGAACCAGAATTGCATCTGGAAAAGCAAGTAATAGGCAACGGCGCTATGTTAGTAGGCAGATCCGATGCTACGCCGTCGCTCAAACGCCATTAGTCGTACGTCAGTCGCACGTTCCGTAGGTAAACTCGAACCCGCCCCCTCGGATTACTAAGCAGGTTAGTGATGGCCATGTTCATCCGGCCACTTGGCGAATCAGTCGATACAAATCTGCAGTAATACCGAACTTTTACTTACGGCGGAGAACATAAGATTTCAACTTGCACCTGATTACAACGTTTGTCTGGCGTTGGATATGTGCTTTATGAGGTTCATGTGTGGTTTGCACGTTGACATGTCGGAATGGAAGCCGATCCGCAGCGTTGTTTGGGACGGCAGCGATTAAAGGTACGACAAACAAATCGTTCAGCAATGAGCTTAAGTGATACAAGGGAGCCAGTATGAGACGAAGCACGTATGTTTCAACATTGTAGTCCGAAATTCACGTACAACGACTGGGAGCGTAGTGCCCAGCGACGCATCACGAAGAATGTTTTCGTCTAGTATTCCTATCAGAATCAGTGTTATGCCTAATGAGGTTGACTGGCGTGGCAGTTGTAAATTTAGGTCATTGATTTATGCGGCTGCGATGGCTCGCAGTTGGATAGCCGTGCCGACGTCAGCCGAGGTCGCTTGGCTCCCAGAAAATGTGTCCGCGACGGATTGGTGCACACCCATGTAGCCTAATATTGGTAAATGAGCTACCTAGTCTGGGCGTCTGGAAGTGTGGAAGCTGGGAGTAGAGCATCTTAATTGTGTGTGTAAGTCGACTGTCGAGTTAAGTACAGAAATCAGTGGTTTATGATCGGTGAATACGGAAACGTTGCGTCTTTCGAAGGTATGACGGGAACAATTTATGACTAAGCAGACATCTGATGGCTCTCTACCAATCATATGGTAAGGAGATCTAACACTTGTGGGCGCTTAAATAGAAGCGCGAGAGGTATGCGACCATTTGATTTGCCTGTCTTCAATCGCTGTCCGTCTGAACGCTTTCTGTGATCTGTGGATTTCCTCGACAATAAAACGTTAGTAAGCGCTGCCGGCTCAATCGCTGTCCCTTCAAATTACCAACCCACGTGTGATGGCAGAAAATATCTATATATGGCTGCTGACGCTCACGATCTCCTTTTTCGACGAGCCAGTGATTTGACCCCTATGGAACTTACCCCGCCCTACTGTCATTTTCCTAATGACGAGTTCCTCTTCACGTATGCGTTAGCTCCACTTCTGACTCCCCTTCTAGCTGGCTCACATGTATGGTTAGATGTATGCATTTATTAACTTCGTCTGAGTTCCATGCCGTCTGTCTTAACTGTCTCTACTATCCTGTGGCCTACACTAAATGTGTGCCAGCTCACAGCACTGCCCCCACGTCCTGTAGGTATCCTATATGAATAAACATGCGCTGTCTTTCAAACGCTTGGCTTCGCATTGCCACGATATACGCTTCTCATGTTTGTTCATTTTCCAAACCTTTTATTACTTTACTCACTTGTTAGCACTCTTCACTTACGCTGTGTTATCTCCAATTCTAAATATCCGTCTAGCTGATTTGCCATAATGACGATCGTTTTGACCATTAGACGACTTTATTCCAACGCTGTCCATCTGCAACTTTGGTTGTGAGTGGCATTCTTTGGCAAGACGCACGGGATTCTCTGCCAACTCATTTTTTATCCCTCACATTACCCACTTCTACACGTCCGATTGTTTTACTTACGTAAATATGTCTGCTGCTGCAAATGAACCCGTGCTGAATGTATAGCTAATTATTTGTTCTCCGGATCACTATTCATCAGGTACTGACGAACTCTCTGCCCGTGAATACATTCTTCTATTGTTGGACACTTCCAGTAATCACCTTTTCCAACTTTTGGTTTCCCACAGCCTGTGTTTCTTTGTTACCTTTAATCACCATCCCAATCATCTCAGCACTATAATTCAACGCATTTTTCCTTCACATTTGTCTGTCTCACGGTTATCAGTCTCGCTCCTACCTTAACATCCTGAATGTCGTTATATGAGTCCGTTCCACCTCATCTTAATCTCACATCACTTAGTATGTAGCTCCCCAATTCCTAGCGCCGCTTTAGCTTAACTTGCCTTCTCTGTTGCTTTCTGGTGCTCCCGGGACGACTTCAGTTTAAGCATCTCAAAGCAATTAGCTCCATTAATACAATCTACTTACACTCTTTCCCATGTTTCGGTTCTTCACCTTGTGTCACACTTGCATAACATTTCGCACGTCACTGCATAGGCTGGATTCTACCCTTATTATTCTGAATATATCCCGGATACCGACCCCGAAACATTTCACATCTTTGGCCTCCTGTGCCCCGTCTCTCACATTCTTGGCAACTGTCTGCTTATTTAGGCATCGGTGCTTCAGCGTCATCAGTGCTAGTAAAAATGCACCGCACTTCTGTTCGCATGCAACCGATCTTCACCGATTCTTTGCATTTGCCACCCATCTTGGAACGCTGTTGTATGAACAGAATGCTCCTAGCTGTGCGTCGTAATCCAGTTGACCTCAGTTTCATTTAAGCTAATACTAGTTTTTTGACGGCTTTTTTCAAGGATAATTGAGGTCATCGTTCACCATTACACCATTTTATCTATGCATCTTCCTAATACCCATACTTATCGTTGTGCGTCGTGAACCCGCTTATCTCTCTTTGTACGAAGGGTTCCACTGAACGTATTTAGTACACTGTTATTGTAGCATGAGCCACACCTTAGAAGTGATGTAGGAATGCATCTGTACACCATATATACTGAACAACGTTACATGGGACCAGGGAACTAGGTGCCACTGCATGCAATCACGCATTTAATGGTGTTTATCAAAGCACTCCAGTCTGTGTGTTTGGTTGGTTGTCATTTGTCCGTTGCTGGATTTTTCAGAGATTTCTAAACTTACGGTGGTTGACACATGCCAATTCATCAACTGGTACAGGCTGATCCATCCACGACAACCAGCTGATTTGAAACAATTGTTCACTTCTCCGGGACCTCAACAGCAAATTATCATCCAATGACACCATTGTACTTGGTAACATTGCTGTTAGTGATGAAAACGTGGTGCATCTGACCTTCAGTATATTCGGCCCAGTGCTCCACAAAGCTAATCAATAATCCACCTACGGACCATTCCAACAAACAATCGGCGAATATTTCTCCTTACTCTTTACTAGATCTGTGGACTGGGATGGATTTCTCCGGACTACCAGTGTTGATAGAGCATTACAACCGCTTTACATACTCTCTTAATGTGCTTACTCCAATGCAAAGGAAATGCAAGTCAGAACCAAATGGCACCGCTGCCTCAAACAAAGCCGTTGCAAAACTCAAGAAGTTGCGCTTGAAATATAGCAAAACGTACGATTTTCAGACTATAATACGAATGGACGAAATCATGGCCCAGTGTAGGAACACCGAGGATAATGCGCTCATGTCAGCCGAAAGTGCTGCGCTGAGCACCAAGAAGAACGACAAAACCCTCACCAAGTTAATGCGATGTCATAGCAACCCAGTAACAAATTCCATCAACGCACTATTACTTCCGGAAAATACTGTAACTCATGACTCTGTAACAATATATAAAGAATTAAAAAATACTTTCACTAATCCTTTATAAGTATTGATATGTCACTACTGGCTACGCTGGCTAGACATACTGAGGACGAACTGAGTACTATAGGCCTTGACGTGCGCACCATCAACCGCGTCCTAAAGGCACTCAAATTGTCTTACTATCCCGGCTCAGACGGAGTCCCCTCAGTTATACTTATGTTAGACGGTCCGGATATGACTCTTCTCCTCCTTAACCTGTTTACACTCATCATGGATATTAGGGCCTTCCCAGCTACGTAGAATCATGCGGTATTCGTGCCAACACACAAGCGAATTTGTCATCTAAATGTGGACAACTAAAGACCGATGAGTCACACGGCTATAGCGTCTAGAATCATGGAGAGAACTGTTAAGAAGCGAATCCTAAGTTTTCTGATGCAGTGTAACTTACTCCACAAATCCCAACATGGATTCCACCCTTCTCGACTGTCCCAGACATGTCAGTTTGCTTTCCTGAACGATGTGACACAATGTGTAGGTTAAGGACTTGCACTACTAGTCATATTCCTTGATATGAGAAATGCCATCGACCGTGTTCCTCATGCTGGTCACTTGACAATCATGATTCAGTCAAGATTTTGAATGACTATAGGTACCACTTAAAACCCATAGCAAGCTGGGAATACAACATGTCCATTGTAACGCAGTACCACATCATTTTATTTCTACTAGCTTGCGTTTCCTATAGCTGGCACTCTAGCACCTCTTAATAACATTGCGTAATGCAGTTCAGTACCGTTACGTTACATGAATCTCGCCTATTACTTCTCGAATGCAGCACTTCAGCCTCGAACAATTATCCGAATTGGCGTTAGCTCTCCTCCACCGGCTCATCAGAACGACACCGAAATGCGCGACACAGCACAGTAGTCATGCATATGCTGACGTACACTTCCTATTTCCAGCTTCCGTACCATTTTACCTTTGCTGTAAATGGCCGCTAAAAGTTCTACAAAATTTCTGTCACATAACCTTGCACTTAGTTCTGCTGCTAATTCTTTGATTTTGCTATAAATGTTCCCACAGCAAGTGACTAGCTTTCCATTACTTAACTATTTCACCCTCAGGTAGCAAACTTGTTTGACCTAATAACCTCACGCTTTGCAGCGATCTAGCAAGCTAGATACTAAAGCTACCTTACGTTTACAGCAAAGTGTTTGTTGCACCGTTTTAATGAAACAACTAGCTTCCCTATCGGCTCACATCCCCAAGTTGGCGTAAGCTATCTCCCTATGGTCCACCAGAAAGGCACTTACAACGCGGGACGCAGCACAGTAGCCAAGCAGATTCCGACGTTCACTTCCTAGTTACCAGCTTCCCTGCCATATTTGCTAAACTTTGTGAAACCTTAGAATCACCATACCTGCACTTACCAGCCTGCACTGCTTCTAAGCATTTTCATTAATCAGCGCTTCGCATGCTGCTGGCTTTTCATTACTTAACTCACTTCTGCTGCTTACTTCCATGAGGGATTTTCTTTGCTGTAAACAGCCCCAACTTCTCCGCAGAATTTCGGTCAACTAACCTTGCAATTACCCGCCTCCATAAATCTGCACTGAGCATGCCACCAACTTTTCAGTACATAACCCACCGCTTCTACACTCAGCTCGCAAGCTTGTTAGACATAATAACCTTACGCGATTCAGCGATCTAGCAACTTAGATATTAAAGCACACTTACTTTTTCAGCAGTGTTTGTCACACCGCTATAATGTAGCACCTGGCTCCCCCATCGGCTCTCATCCTTAAATTCGTGTTAACTCTCTTGCACTTGTCCAGCAGAACGACATTTCGAAAGCGCGACGCAGCACAGTAGCCATGCAGATTCTGACGTTCACTTCCTATTTACTAGCCTCCATGCCCTACTACCTTTCCTGTAATCGACCGCTAAATGTACGGCAAGTTTACTATCACCTAATCTGCACTTACCTGCCTGCACTGCTTTTGATCTTTTCTGTTAATCCGCGCTTCACACGCTACTGACTTTCCATTACTTAACTTTGCAACTTGCTTTCCCGGCATATTATCATTGCTGGAAACAGCTGCAAAATTGTCTACTGGCTTTCATTCAACTAACCTGCACCTACCTGCCTCCATTGCTTCTCATCCTTGCCATAAATTCCATTTTCCTCATCTACCCTCAGCTCGCAACCCTGTTGGGCGTAATAACCGGGCGTAATGCAGCGCCCTAGCAACCCACGTCCACTTAATTCTGCAGCCAAGTCTATCACACGCTGTAATAAACCATCTAGCTCCCCTATCGGCTTTTATCTCCAACTGGGTGTTAGTTCTCTTTGGGTTTGCCACTATCAAGCTGGTCACTGATCGCCAAGTCTGACACAGCATGCGCTCTGATATCCAGTGGTGGGCGATACCCTATATTACTTGCCAGCATAGCAAAATTCATCGCCACACCATTACTGTTCCTGAAACCTATTTGCTACCCGACGCTCGATTCAAGCATGCCCACATCGACATCATTGGACCTCTTCCGTCGTGCAACGGTTTAACTTACCGGAACCTAAGTTGGCGAACAAGCTCATTTTCAGTTATTTCTGATTAGGCTAATACACCATAAATGAGTGACATGAGCGTAAACATCTTGTCATTCGTTTATGGTGCATTAGTCTGATGGGGAACCACTGCAAACGAACTTGTTTGCTAACATTTGTTCTGATGTCTGCTCCAGGGATATGTTAGCAGTTTTACTTACGTGTCGACATGTGCCAATCGTTTCACACATTGGCCACACGCCGTACCGTTGCGCGATGTCTCAGCCAACACCGTTGCACAAACCTTCACTGAAACTTAGACCTCCGTGTTTGGCACCCCTGCCATTATCACCACGGATAGAAGACCCCAGTTTATTTCTGCCCTGTTTCGCGACGTTAACCGCATGCTTGGCTTTTGTCATCTACACACGACAGCATATAACCCGGTCGCTAACGGGTTGAGAGATTTCTTTGCCAAATCTAGGCCGCACTCACTGCGGCGCAATCGTATATCTAGTAGTCAGAGCGCTTACCGATCAATCTCCTCGGTATCCGCAACGTTGTAAGGCATGATACGGGTTGTTGACCCGCCGTAGTAGTCTTTAGTATGACCCTCAGACTTCCTGGAGAATTAGTACTAAATTCCAAGTACACCGGCGAACTTGATACTTTGTCCTATGTTGAACGACCAAAGCCATGTTTCAACGCCACTCATCCAATGCCATTACGTTTCACTTCACAAAGCCAATACTTTCACCATGACTTGCACAAGCGCTCCTTCGTTATCGTGCGCATGGATGCAGTTCGCAAAATTTTGGCATTAACTTACAAAGGCACTTTTAGTGTCATCGTTCGCAAAGAGCAGCATTCCCTGTTAAAAAATAGTTCAAGACCTTCTGTCAGTTTTCGTTCTCTTAAACAAATCTACGTTGAAACCTAGTCGCCGCAACTGATTGCTGACGCTGAACAAACTCCTATGCAGAGCACCCCACCCACCTATCCGATTTGTGAATTTAGTTTTCCTTCACCTCCACAATCTTCACCCATTACCAATCCGGACACACAATGTGCACAAATGTTGGACGTGCAGCTTGAGAAAAGATATTAAGTTTTAATACCTGTGCATCAAGCTCTAGGAAGGAGTTCTGTAGCGCTTGCCAATTTCCACATTTTACTACCTACTTTATTGTTCCAACCGCCTGTATTTATTGTAGACTTGTTTTACTCATCCGGATCTCTACAATAATACTTCGAATTCTGTTCGGCCTTCTCGATTCGGCTGGATGCGCATGCATTCTTTGTCATTTTTTGACGTGATTACACGGTGTCTGGTTAGTGAACTCATTACGGATTCCGATTGCGTTCTTGTCGAGACGTAAGTCCAGGTGCAGCAATTGGGAAGACAAAACAATTTACCGAACAGCGAATAGGCTTCATGCATAACTGACTGAGCTTTTCATTAGACATTTTGTGTAGCCATTACCCCCTACAAGATGTTTATGGGATTTCAAAAGGTTTCTCTCTGCATTTAGCAGCTTCAAATGGTTTTGGTCCGTTTTGTGGATTTTGGAAAACGTTTCCGTGAGCATAAGAATATGCAAGGAAGGCTCTATGGGAAGTAGCATAAGCTAACGAAATCGGAAAAGCGTACTGGGTGTTTTACCTCCCTACCACTTCAATTGCTAGTTGGTCATGAAGCAGTGACGTCAGTTGAAGCTGTCGGTTCCGCTGGAGTGGAGGAAAGCTGTGGTTGCGGCAATGGTTGTGATGGTGCCTGTTGAACCGAAGAGTCGAAGTTGTCGACGAATCCTGCCTTGAGTCTTTCGACGTTGATTGTCTCATTCTTACCATTTTAGTTAATGGTAAACGTATTGTCGCCTCTGCGTACTAACCGTTATGGGCCAGAATAATGAGTTTGAAGTGGCAGGCGTACGTTGTCGGTGCGTACGAACACGTGCGTACAAATAGCAAGGCGTTCGTCTAGTTTGTAGGCAAGCTACGTGCTCTGGGTCGCACAGGCTGAAGCTGTCGCATGTGGTGTGATAAGACAGCTGCGTAGTCGTCATAGTCGGACGTCGTCGGTGCTTTTGGTGACATAATGTTACCAGGAAAGCGTTGTGTTCATCCAAAACTAACAAAGAAGTAACGGCGTGTAAATCCGCTTTATTTGTGTTTCCCGTGCCTTAGCAAGCGAACGGAAGTGCTTCGTGCCAGAATGTGCTAGATTGGACACAGCGTGTTGCTTCGATTTTCGAGCAAAGCATTTGAGCATCCCATTAGCTGCGAGGTGGTATGCCGCGTATCGGTTGTGCTATCAGCCAAGAGCATTCAGAAGTTTGCTGAAAAATCCGTCAAAGCCTAATCCTCTGTCGGTGATGACTACGCTTGTGCAACCAACTTGAGCTACCCAACACACTAGGATGGCTTGTGAAACTTAGCTTAGCGATGGGCTATCAGTATAGCTTCTGGCCAACGGATCTACCGGTTGACGCAGGGGAGGAGGTACACGTAGGCTACGCATGGTGGCAAGGGTCCGATCACGTCTACATGGACGTGTGCAAAACGAGAAACAGGAGCCAGGAAGACATGAAATTTGCTTCTCGTGTGCCTGTGTACCTCAGCGCGCTGACAAGCTAGGCCTGCGCGTGCCCGAAGGCTGACACCGCCATTGATGTTGAACCATACGAAGTGTTCGGTTACTAGCTTCTGCAAAGCACTTATGCTAGAATTAGAGAGGTTGGGTAAGGCGTTGAGAACATCTTGGCGCATCAAAGTAGGAACTACGGGTCGGGGAGAAGTTTGTTAAACGTTCCAAGCAATAATCCCCTCAGATAAGGCTAGTGGAACTTCGTGTAGTTTCAAAGAGGAGTTGCGTCGTAGCTTGCCTATGTCAACATCAGCTTGTTGGGCAGCAGCCATGGCGGCTAGGTGGATGTTGGTGCCGGGCGACAAGCTGATCTGATGAATATGTGAAGCATCTCTGCGACGAGCTTGGGAGCACTTGAGGCATGTCGTATATCTGACGCGAACTAAGCAACGTATTCTAAGGTTTTAGTTTCCCGCGGAGAGTAATTATTCGTCGCGACATTGGTTGCGGAAATCAATGGTTTGTGAGCAATGAAGACTAAAATGTCAACGTTTGAGATAGTGATGGAAATGTCTGATTATTCGGTAGTTAGCAATAATGCGTCGATGTTATTTGACCGGACTAAAGAATCTGCGTAGCGGTGTGAAGGAACTAGGGCCAGGCTTGTCCATTTGTGCTCGGATTTGGTGCTTAAGGCCTTCAATAACAGAGGCGGATATTTTTTGGTTAAGCAATTCGAGGGAGCTTTGGTCTAGCTCACATTTATCGGGGTCGATGGCAAGCCATGTTGCTTCAACAGCGGAAAGAGAGCGTCATTGTTATGAAGATTTTCATCTTCAGAAGTGCATGCGATGAGTTCGTCTAAGTAAGCAAAAACACCTTCAAACCCTCGTGTCACCTCATGCATGCAACGCTAAAAGTTTGAGCAGCGTTGCTAAGGCCGAAAGGCATTCTGAGGTACTTGAATAGGCCAAACGACGTGATGACTGCTGTTTTAGCAATGGCGTCTGCCGCCACAGGTAAGCGCGAACTAGGTCGACATCGTTAAAGATAGACTTACAAGCTAGAGCTAAGGTTATGTCTTGCTTGTGAGGAAAGAAATAATTATCCGTGACGGCAACTATTTTAATTGTCCTGTAGTCACCACAGTGGCGCCATTCACCGGATTTCTTCGGCAGCATGTGTAATGGTGATGCCCATGGACGTTTGAATGGGCGAATTATTCGCAGTTCGAGCACTTGCTTGAATTCCGCTTTGGCAGCTTTGAGCTTGTTTGGTGTTAGTCTGCGATGGCGTAGCGAAACCGCTAGGCCCAAACAGCAAATGTGATGCAGGACGTTTGACGTCACAGGATGCAAATCGTTCAGCACGCGAATTATTCCAGAATGCTAGTAGTAAATATCTATAATAGGCTGTGAAGCTAGAGGTAGGACACGCATAGGCGTGCTAACTGCCACGTTTGTGCTAGTCTCGATAACACTGAGCTGTGTCCTAGAGTCGATAAATGTATTCCTTTTAACATCGACGATAAGGTCGAAGCATTGCAGGAAGTCTATTCTTATGAAGGCGAACTGCATGGTTGCTGCTATGAAAGCCCAGGGAAATTATGCCAAAAGTCTAGGTTGAGCGTCAGCAGTTTTCCGCTGAAAGTTGCGATACTTGTGCCATTGGCAGCACGCAGCGTGGTCGGCGAGGGTGAGACCATCACATCTGAGCTATGGGTATAACGCTAACTTTGGCTACAGTGCCGACCAGGAACTTGGTGTCGTAAGTTAACTCCATAACACAGATGAGGCGACTTTGATGCAAGTCGGCCAAGAATTTTCTTTCCTTATCAGCAAATTTGCACGGCTGGACATATTTACGAACCCTGACACGAAGGCATGTTTGGTACCAACAGCAAGTCTGCTGGTTGCTGAACTTGATACACTAGAAAAACAACCTTGATCGGCTTTGACGACGGCAGTTCTCATTAAGATGTTACACCTTTCGACTAGGTGTCATAACTTGTGCTTGCAGCGTTCTATACTTGACTGTAAGCCAGTGCTAGAAATGCGATGGCATTGGCCTTACTGGCATTGGACTGTAGCTGGGATCGTTTAATCGCTTATTGAGCTAAATCTGTTAGTTAAATTAGCAAAACGAAGTGCAAGATAGCAAGAATCGCTTGCGTGTTTTCCGGTAGCCGCTCTAGACCTATTTCTCGAAGTGAAAATTCTCATCCATGGTTTATGAGCCAAGCAGCTGTTGCAACTCATGTTGCAGAGTTCAGGGCAGCATGTCGCTCAGCTGCAGGTCTTTGAACTCGGCTGCAGGCAAACATACCCAGTTGGCGTGGCACGCTTACTCGCGGCCTATTTGACAGTCTCATAGCTGTTTCCCGTCAAAGAAATGGTAGCGTCTGTGACCCGCATGGATATCTCCTTTGAAAGATAGGACATGAGCTTGCTACACTTTGTCTAGTCGAAAGTGATTCTGTGTTATAAAACTCCTTAAGATGAACGAACCAAAAGAGAGGATCCATATCCTAAAAAGTAATGCAGATAGAGAGAAAGCGCTAATGACAAGCTCTTAAGTATGGTCTAGAGAACTAATGGTTTGAAGCTGGATGCGAAGAATATGCTACCTTATGCAAAAATAAACCTGAAAATTTGAAAAGCAAGTGCAACAAACGCACCAGCGAAGAGATTAAAAGACCCGACTCCGAGCTTCTTCCGGAGTAGAGGTCATCAACTAAACAAGTAGCTTATAGCGGGAGCCCGGAGAGCGATCGGAAAAGGCAGCTCGGGTTGCATGGAAACCTTTTTAGTACTACAAATTATTCCATGTTATCTAGCTTTGAATAGGCTACACTGTTGGCGCTCTAGACAGGGAAACGAGTGATGCACAGAAAACAGGGCAGTCGCGCGTTGCAACCAAATCAAGCGCCAAGCAAAAGTGGCGGTGATCAAGTCATGTATTCGAACTCAGCATTCAGTTCAACAAATCACACCGGTAGCCAAGTGTGTACAATGAAATAAGTTTAGGCCGATCTTTAGACAAGCAGACCGGGTTATCTGCAGTCTGTTGCAATGCTTTATAGTTACGATCAGAGTCTGTTAGTAGTTCGGTTAATTCTTAGTCTTCTTCATGTCTTAAACTGACCGTATGGCTTGACAGGAATGCACTCGGTATCAGTAACGAGTTCGATCACCAGACACCGTTTTACGACACCAATCAATCAGTAGGAACGCACGCCCATCCAGCTGAAACGTGAAGGCCGAACGAACTTCGAAGAATTATTATATGAATTTAGATAATTAAAATAAGTTTACCGTAGTAGAGGAAGAAGGGACAAATATGGTCACTGGAAATTTACAAGCGCTATAGGCTTCTTGTAAACGGGAATATGTAACCATGTCTCCCAGAACTAAAATAGCTTCCTATAGTGTGTTCAGCGGATTGTTCTTAGGAATCAGATAAACATAGCTGATGACAATTTTGCTAGTTAATAATCTAAGCACAGTAGTCCAATTTATGGAATTTAACTGCCGGTGAAGCTGGACTGCATCTGGTCGAGCAGGATTAGCGATGGAACATTTTAAGCATAACGAGCAGTGTCCTACGCTATGATTGCTTTCACGGAAGTTCTGGCTTACCGACACTCTCAGTTTTGGGATGCCTTAATAAAAACCAAGTCCAAGTTTCGCTGCCCGCTGGTATTGGCAGGATCATGTTGCTCTCAATAGTTCTGGCTGACGCGCGCTAGTAAACTTGCATAGTTCGTAAGAGCGATGGGTGGGAACCATCCAGATCAGGCAAGTTGAAATCAACTGCGACAATCTTATTTACAGGGTTACGTGCTCGAAAGTTGCCATGAGTGCATTAGCACTCACACGCAGTGCGTCAGGGGCTCCATAAATGCAGCTCAATAATACTGTGGATTCCATGGTATCGGTTGTTATCCATATGGTGCCTATGGTTTCTACAGTAGTAATGATTTCCGTTCTTGCTGGGTAATTTTGTTTTATCTGGGTAACACTTCCTCCACCTCGTTTGTGTATTCGAGATGCATTCACAGCCGATATCCAGGAACGTGTGTGGGAATCACCGACATTACATGGTTTGAACCACGTTTTAGTGACATAGTTGCTTCCGGTGCGGTAAGATCGGCCAATGCACGTAGAACTGCATCATAATTCTAAGTGACTTGGCTTTAAGAACTATGAGCGTGAAGGAACCTTCGGAGCCTCCTAGCTTTACAGATGACGTGAAGAACCCACTGATTGCTATTATGCCAACTGGCGAATATGCAGAAACTGGGTGAACAGACTTAGGTGTGCATTGCTTGGTAAAGAACTGTTGGGCGTTGCGATGACCTTGTTTCGGC
>CALYDF020004201.1:0-20601 GCA_944474145.2 Dicrocoelium dendriticum
ATGCATAGATATATCTAACAGTGGTTGCAGCCAGACAAACGTAAGGTGCAAAACGAATGAAGGAAGTTCACACCTACGTCCAAGGCAGCTTTAGGCTGACATTAATTGTTTCTGAACACACAAGGCTGGCTTAATCGGGCTTATTGCGACAGCCTCAGCAAACCGAAGGAAGCGGGAATTAGTGTGACGTAACACGACTGTAAACGCTGAGCTCAGCTATAATTGGTGACCCGAGTCTAATAGGTGTTTGCCTATCGAGGAAGCCGGCGGTCTGCGCGAACATGGAATCTGATGGAGGTAGGAAATCTGAGCAACTTCACGTTGAACCCATTTTGGCACATGTTCCTTTATTCCGGAAGTTAGCGTTCTATTGGTTCTGCCTATGTAAATATTTCCGCAGTCACATACAAATTGGTACACACAGTGTGAGTTGGCCCCAATAGGCTGAGCTTACTACGTTGGAGGTATGGGCAAATTTCGGCTTCGGTTGATAACGACAACTTGTGCAGCGTAGTAACTTCCTTGTGTGTAGTTGTCTTTAGCGTGGCTAAGTCACTTTTTAAAGGTAACTCGATATACACTTTCTTCTTGGCTGCCGTGTGCACCAAGTCCTTTTGTCCTCGCGGTTGGCTGTGTTTCTCGATTAATCTTCGAGAATAGCCATTCGCCATTAGTGTTGCTGTAATTGACACTAGCTCATCGTCTAGACAGTCGGTCGAACAAATTCGTTTGGCACGAATAACTAGAGTCTTCACAAGTGTCCGTTTGTACCGCACTGGTGTGAAGCTGGTGAAGTACAGGTACTGACCGGACCAAGTCGATTTTCGGTACATTGACCTCTTAATCAATCCATCCTCCTTGTGAGTTTTGTGTGTCCAGATATGGTAGACAATTGTTTTGTTCTATTTCACATGTAACCCGTAAGTTAGCATGAGCACCATTGAGTGGTTCTACTAAATTTGTGAGCTGCTGCTCCGACGAACAGAAAGCCAAGATATCGTCAGCATATATGTTGTAGTATGGCACCTGGGCGATTTCTGTAGAAATGCTTCTTTCTACTATCAACATGAAGAAATCAGCGAACACAGGACCTAATGGGCTACCCATTGCTGCGCCGTCAACCTGACGGTATGGTGTATTCCGGAAGTGAAAATCCACATTCGCCGTGCACAATAGTAAAGATGCTCTCGGTAATTCAGTCGGAATTGGTAGCGATCAGCCACCGCTTATAGCTAATTCGCATACGTAATCAACCGTCTGATGTAGCGGCACGTTGGTAAATAAGGATTCTACATCCAAGGAACATATAACTTTGTCTGACAGGTTGAGTTCATCCAGATCGTCAGTGAGATGAAAAGAGTCTTTAAGACTGTACGGATTGAACTGTTGTTTCAGCGGAGCTAGCAACTTCACTAACCAACGAGCGAGTTTGTGCTGGGGCGCGTTCATCATTGAAGGGATTGGCCTGAGTGACAGTTCACACTTACGTGTCTTTGGGGAACCATACAACTGTGGAATAGTGCTACCGCTTGGCTTCAAACTATTAAATGTGTCGAAGTATATCTTGCGGTGGAGGAGAAGTAATTCCAAGTGACGAATTATGCGCATTTCGACATTGGTTACGTCCCTCACTTTCGTTAGCAGTTCACAGTTACTCGCATCGTTGAGTATGGCGCACATCTTGTCATTGTATTCGGTTTTATTCATGATTACCACTCCTGAACCTTTATCTGGTTTCATTGCGACTATGTTCTTAGCTCGTAGTTCACGTAAAGCCTGAAAATGTCGAGCTGTGATGGCACATTTTTCATTAATTGGCATGGTTTTCACCTCATGGACGATATCAGTTAACTTGTTTCTGAACCAAATATGCTCATCAGGGCTGGTTGGTTGAAGCTCCTTATACTAGTCAAAAAAGTTCTGAAGTTGAGCTTCTATAAACAAGTCGTTCAACATCCTAGGGGGAACTTTGTAATCAAGCCCAAGTGAGAATGCTTCTAATTGCAACGCATCAAGTTGTACTTTCGATAAATTCATCACGTACTTACTGGGATCAAGAGCAATTGGTTCCTCCGCCTGGTTGTTCGTCAGCAAATTTTCTATACGAGCCGAGCGATTTCGTCTCGTACGATCAAGAGTTGATTTACAAAAGGTAGTAAAAACAATCCGGCAACACAGAGACAGATCCTCGACCACGGGTAGTAAGCGTGCATGAGTTTCTAGTAGTTCTGCCAGTCTGGTTTGAGCCGTCTCTAGGTGAGGGGACGCCACACGTCTGAGGTTAGCCTCAAAGGTATGTACATTCATGTGGTATTCAAAAGAAGGTAAACAAAATTTCCGTTCTTTTACCACAGGAATCATAATCAATTCCGATTCTTAATAAGTATCTTCACCTGATAGAATATCGCTTCGATTTCAGACGCAACGGCAATCGGTTGGAGCTTGAACCGCTAAAGTGCCCCAACTGGAATATTTGACATATCGGAACTATGTAGAATTTGTTGATTGAGGAACGTTCCATGTTATGAAGCTTAACAATGGAAGATTACTCACAATTTACCGGGTTTTCGTAGATGCCTTACCGCTTTGTAGAGTGTGCACCATGCTTCCTCCTTAATCCGCTGTTCCTGTAACGCATGTAGTTTAGCATATCCTTGTAATATAAACTGTTTCAATACCTTGGTGCATGCTTTATTATTGTGACATACTTCAACAAATGTTTCACTAACATGACATTCCTCATTGCGGATTTCCATTTTTCGCGAGGTCTCCCGGATAGCCATGATAACGCAATCTAATTGTTCCTGCCAACATTTTATTTAGAGGCTTCCACTGTTTTTAAGACGCGTCCGTCGTTTGCAGACATAGCAATTAGTGGACTATTTAAAACGTTTATTGGCAAATTCGCAACTTTTGCTAGTAAGTTAGCTTGGTAAAGCATAAAAATAACATATTGCTCATTCAAATTCACGCGCGCATTAATAATTTCTCTACCTGAGGTTTGACGTGCTCGCACTTTGAGTACCACTCTCATTATCATGGGACATTAGCCAATGCTAATCACTGGATTGAAACACAGGGCTAGATGGATACGTCCGTAGGGGAAAGGTATGTTGCCGAGAAGGTTGGCAAATTAGTGTTAACGGAAAGCAGACAAGGATGAGTGTCAGTGCTAGAGGCCACCGACGGAACGCCTAATTTTACCTGGTCAAACTAAGATGTGGTGTTAGAACTATTTGCCTCAGCACCTCTTTAATTGATCTTTCGTCAGAAAGACACCGTTGGTTCAGATTCTGCTCAGGCCGGTAGCAAAAGCCCCTGTGCAAAACGTCCAGCAATTGTCCGAGCAGTCCGCAACGTTACACGCGCACAATCTATCGATACAACGTGCATTTAACTAGTGGCTCATTTAGGTCTTAGCTTAATATTGCCTCTGGTCTATAAAATATACCATATAAAGATAATCATATTCATATTATTGGCGAATTTCTCATCAAGTAAAAAATCTGCGACGATATTGGGCACAGATCGTACACACATAGATGGTGTCATGCTCTTGTAAAAGCAACATCAAGTCATTTTCTAATATGCGTCTGCATTTCTAACGAGTTATTTGACCCATATGTTTGTCACCTACAACGGTTGAAGGTAACTGCATTTTTAGTATGTTGTAGAAACTGAGGACAAAGTACATTGCGTGAAGTGGTGGTATTACACTTAGTGGAAAATATATGCGCTTACACTGAATCGATGCTTAAGTGATCCTCACCACGAACACAAACAGTATAATGGTATCCAGGAACAAGTAGCGTTGCCACATACTGCGAAAGGATTGCATAGTTTAAGGCGACTTATTTGTGAATAGCAACCAGTTCCACAGATGAAAATATATATTGGGATGATATTTAGACAGCAATGTATTATTGCATCTTGATATAATAGAGGTAAGGTCTTGTTTTCCTAATTTCCGCAAGCAATTTTGCTACATGGCTAAGGTGAATTGACTTCAATGGGTATTGCATGAATCATATTTTGCAGAGGTCTTTAGTTATCTTTTAGTCTCCGCAGCCAAAGCGGATGGAGATGAAGTTACTGACATCGCTTCTGAGAGTATAGGATAGCATATTTTCCGCAGACGTGCTTAGGAATCGATTGTGAAAGGCTTTCTATCGATGCTCTGTCACAGTTTCTCTTTTTGTCTCATATTATGCTGCTATAATTCAGGATAGGACTACTGAAGGTTAAAAATAGTTCAATCCTAGCTGTAGTTGTACGTATATTATGAGAGATGCCAGCGAAGGATTGTCTGGCTAGTGCTATCTGGTACTTAAAACGTTCTAAAACTGTGAAGGTTCACAAACATCTGATTCCAGGTTCACGAATAGACCGTTGTAAACAGGTGCGTTCGCTGTTACATGTGATAGGTGCATTCTTGAATCAGTGGTAGTAAATTAAAACGCTACACATTTCTGTATTGTGCAGTAGAGATGTATCATCAAAAAATTAAATTTTAAAGAAAACGTATAGGAAAATGCTACTGGAAGCACGAGAAAGTCATGGGAGGGAGATAAATTTGAAGACAGGCTCAGAAGTCTCCACCAACGCGACGTGCCATTGTTTGCATCAGAGATCAATTTGAAGCCTACGGAATTGTGCACAACATTAGTAAGCAATGCTCCGGAAGACCGAGAATATCCACCAGCCTCAACAAATGCAAACAAGCAGAAGAAGAGCTTTCCCGACACCCCAAGAAATCGGCAAGACGAATAAGTCTTGAGACAGGTATCCCATTATCAAGTGTTCATCATTTGTTGATACAGGATCATTGGAAAAGTTATATTTCAACATTAATTCAAGTTCTTAATGAAGATGATCCTGATCAACGCGTTTAAGTTTACTATTGGTATCTGAACATATTCTAATATGAAGCAACGCTTCCTGAGAAAATCTTCCGAAGCGGTAAGGTAAGGTATTATTTCATTGCTTTACTCAACCCAAATAAATATACCTACTAGGCCTGTGAAAATTAATACATAAGTATGGAACACCATCTGAAATTAACAGGTGCCACACTGTGGCTCGGGAGGTCAGTATGAGGAGCAGCTAAGTGACTCTACTTTGATCAGACTGTCAGTAGTCCAGTTTAGAAAAACTTACTGATGGATAATGTCGCTCCAGGAATTGAAGAGATGTTTGCGCACGGGGAGATTTACTTCCGGTAATTTTGAGATTCTCCTCACTATTATCCTGAGGTACGAACTTCACTCGTCGTAGTTTATCCAACTAAAGGTATATGAAGAAAATGTAGCGTTAAAATTTCTGTGTTTCACCAGATCTTAGCAGATGGATCCTTTCTATGGGTAAATATAAAGATGTTTTATGAAGCATAACCATTAGTTAACACAAAATATGTACAGATGGACAATTTATGCCCCATTATCTTCTTGCACAACTTCATGATATCAACCACAAGAGCGCGTTCCAACACCGGATCTCGTAATACCTCTGTATCGTTCTACATCAAGTGTGAAACCGAAGACATGGGAAATGTGCTCCGATAAGCCTTTTGATCCGGTGCCCAAAGTGGCTGCTCATTTTCGTTGCATTCCAAATGAGCTGAAGTAAAGAGGATAGAAGTGAATTCTTAAGCGCACATAGCTGGCATACAGTTTTGCTTTGTATCTTCAGTTCAATGACTCTGTGACGGCGACGGGATTTTGAAAACGTCTTGACCAATTGCTTAGATTGCAACTGCCCAAAAACTACACATCGTGCTAAACAAAACGACCGTTCAAAGGTAAAATCTGGTGGAGCCCAGCCTTGTTGTCTCCTAAAGCAATACAATAACAACGCATGAATTGGACACTGGTACCATAGGCCAGGCTGGAAGTCACAAGCGGCTCTCAAAATGGGAAGATTTAAATGATTATGAATGCAATTGGAGCCTCTATATTACATCCACTGATTTGGTATCTAGCTTCAAGTTTTCGGTAATCGCACTACTCAACAAAGAAACACAGCATTTTGCTACAAAACTGCAATATTTCTAAATGCCACATCATCGCCGAAGCCAGCGCGGCAGGGACAAAAATTAGCGGTAGTACACGAAGTTCAATCTGGTAATTCACGTACATACGGAAAACAGAAATAAGCTGTGCTCTCATTTACAGACCTCACCGCAGCTTGATGTGAATAGTTCACAAAGAGAGCCGCTCAAGTTAACCCAGATGTCGACAAATATTATAGTCATGTATCAGAAAAATTCAGCTAGATGGCACTCCATCTTAACACAACATACTAGACAGTCACGAGTATAGTTCTTAAGCTGCTTCGAAGTGTTACTTAGCTTTTCCCGACGGAAGCAGCTGACCGCATTGCCAGTATGCAACAACACTCTCACCCCAGTCAGTGGCGCTACGTAAATTCGAAGCAGCTGGATCAGACAAAGATCACAAGTTCTACGTTGCCTTGGGAGATTGACAGGAAGTTCCATCTTCCAGTTACTAGCCATCGCAGAGGCGTTTGGGAAAGACACGTGCATTATTACGCAACATTCTCAACGTTAAGTTTGTAACCAACGAAATATTTGTAACAACACACCAAAATCAAAAAAGTAAATGACAGGCCTGTAGTAGCCGGACCCGACTCTCTGGATTAGCAAAATGCTATATTAACTCGACAAATTTTAACGCTTGCAAATGATCAGTCGTTTGAATACCCAGCGATCAACTTAACAATCAAGTTAAGCAGAATGTAGGGACAGGTGAGATATTCTGCTCCATATGTTTTGGTGTAGGTGTATCAGATTATTAGATCCGACACTGCAGAATAGGCAGAAATGCTTAACTGGAACCTGAACGCTGAGGCAATGCGACTTAGTTTTACTTGTTATTTACGAACATCAAGATGTCTGTGGCCTAAGGATGTCATGGAGAAAGTTATGAAAAGCAAAGGCCAATTAGTTCGAAAAGAAATAATGATGACAATCAAAGGTGTATTGAGAAGAAACTTAAGACAGCTATGCCTGCTGGAAGCCCACAGGGAAGAAGAGGATATTGATTTCGTGGAAGCTATCTTCAAAAATACGAAACCGCCGGGGATCAGAGAGTCAAAACAGGACTTAGGTTTGTTCCTCAACACGATATTTCTATCCTCTACTTATTCCGCCTCGTTTAAATTCTCTCTATTGCTGCAATCGGTGAACATGTTGAACATTCAATCCGTTCATTTTTGTTCGCTTGCATATCCTTGATG
Source organism: Dicrocoelium dendriticum (assembly GCA_944474145.2). Taxonomy (NCBI): domain Eukaryota; kingdom Metazoa; phylum Platyhelminthes; class Trematoda; order Plagiorchiida; family Dicrocoeliidae; genus Dicrocoelium; species Dicrocoelium dendriticum. Next base: position 7,255 of record CALYDF020004201.1, read on the forward strand.
CTTCAATTTCATCCATAGTATCCAGTTGCTGTGACTGCACCATTTCTCCGAACGCTGCGGCACAAAGCCGCCCACCTTAAAATGTCCGCCCTTTCGCAACACGATTGCAAAAACATATATGCAAGTAATATACTGCATTTAATTTGTCTTATAGAACCACGGTTACAAGATAGTTTGTATATGCGCTCATAACGTGCGTGATTTCTAACTTTACTCTTTGTACTATCTCGTTTACGTTTCGTACGACATATTAGGTTTACGCTTCGTATCGTTGGTAGAATCGACTTGTCATTTATATTTTAGTATTTTTCACTCTTATTATTGTACATTCAAAATATAGTACAGAGATTTGACGTTTATTTTAAATATTTCTTTTCCAGCCGTGTCAAAGTCTGATGCATGAGAGAGGACCGCGACGAAATTATTCTGGGATGAAGGTATCGCAAATGCCGATATATCGTCCCGGCTAATTTAACCAGTAATGTTTCACGTGTCTACATGCGTAATATTTTCTCATTATGCATGTCGTCCCTTTATGTAAAACCAAAAGCACATTAATCTATTTGCTGTGTTGGGTTAAGATTCATGCTTATCCAATTTCACTCCTGATGAACTTGATTCGTTTATATATTCGCGGATTCCATGGTTTGTTTTTAATAATAGCCGGTTACTAATTTGCTACTACTGCATTACTAAACTACTTCTAAGTTTAACAGAAGCATCCAACATTAAGTCTTTTTACTTCTAATATTATACTTTGAGACGGCTCACACCACTTAATAATATAACATTTAACTCAATAAAGACATTGTATCAAATCTTGCATGCATGACATAGCACTTGCTGACCCGCGTAATTTTACGGACTAACAATATTTTAAGCCTGTAACCTAACCGCAACAACGTTTGACAACAAATGGAGCTGTGGCAAACACATTGTTCAATTTGGTCAGTTCACTATCATTATTAACATCACCAATAGCACGACCGGCACCAACACCGTGGTTTAGGATGCATACAGCAGTAGTGCCACATATGTACTTCATTATAAAGCCCTAAGTCGACCACAGAAGCAAGGAGCTGCCAGTTGGCTTCAAATCATTACTGGATTTTTAAATACAACATGCATTCACTGTGTATCAAATATACGAAGCTTAAACTAAGTACGTCCTAAGAAAACTAAACTAAAACTACGAACAAATAAAGCTAGAATTAAAGAACGGTCTGGGCAGAAGAATATAACGAAATATCCTGTAACTTTGACTTTATAAGGCATATTAAATACAGTACATGACTTACGAATAGGTTTTGCAATCGTAATGCAAATTGGCAGCAATTGCACAGTGCAGTAAAAGCCATCATCAAGCTGCTGAGGACCAGATGCAGCATTCAAGCAAATCGATGTCATGCATCTTAACACCTGACAGAAAATTATCAGAGACCAAATCAAAAGAAGGATCATCATGATTGAACGCTTGTTCCCTTTGTTTTAATACCGCAAGCAGCCCTCTTCAATTTATTGGACAGAGGCAAGTTGGCAAATGGAGAAATGTGAAACCCAACTGCGGCGAAATACTACCTCAGTTTGATTGAACTCAATCTTCACCTCATGATGGAACTGAAGGTTTACTTAATTAATTAATAAAGTATGTGGGGCGGATATATTGCTTTTCATTTTATTATGTTTGCGGTATCCTTGAACTTGAGGATTTGCTGGATCAACGTTGAAAAAACATAAATGTTTCAAAACTGGCTTGTGAACAGGTCGTCAAATCAGCCACGCAGAGTATATTTTAAAAACAACGAACAGGTTTGTGAAAGCAGTGCTATGCACTTGCACAATGAAAATTAACAAACCCAACTCAACATGGGTTTTTATAATGACCATCACGAAGGAATTGTCAGCTAGCATTTGTACATAATTTTACAGGATCCTTTAAATCTGGCCAACTTTATGTTTTACTATATGCGGAAGTTCCTTAGCTGAGTATTCTACAAGATTCTTTTAGAGAATTGGCACGCATGGTATAAATCTTAGGTTTCGTAGCACGCAACTGGTACAATAGTGCCAATTATGTTTTCACCAATTAAGAACAACAGTGGGGTGATACAATGGATTGTGTCAGGTCCCTCGCTCTTCATAATTTGTTTAAGAATTTAGTAAGAAAGTATAATTTTTCTGTTGGCCTAGATTATTTTAACCTTCTATAGCCGGGGTTGGCGCAAAAGAGTATGAAAGTTCGCATCGACGCTTTGACCTTTGAACATTGGTACACCGATTATCAAATAACCTTCTTAGCGAACAAAAGCATCATATTGACAAAAAAGTCCGAACTTGCGCCAAATTCACTTTGCCTTGTGGATAAATCACACACACATCTATCGGTACGGGATCCAAACATCTGATAATTTAGCACTCTGAATTTTAGAGAGAAATTCGAATTCACAACGGTTAAATCAAATAGTGCTAAACTCTTCTTAAAATCATTCTCGATGGGTAAAACTTTATATAATTGATAAAACACCACAGGCGCAGAGTTAGTGAGCTAGCTTTGTTTACTATGGTTCCTCATCATTCTAATGCACCATGAAGGAATAACATTGGAATGAGAACAAGGGACAAGGGTACATGTTCGGAAAGCAAGATAGGCTAAGTGCCCAAACTTAGTGATTGGTCCCAGAGCGATCAGAGTTAGACGTGTTGTTAATCACACAATGTATCCTCGTTACGGGGGCCGGTGTACGGTTAGGGGCTGGATGAATTGTTTAGGTACGCATGTGTCAGGGTCTTTAAGCCAGATGTCAATCAATTCGGCCGCTGCCAGTAGGCGACATTTGACCGCTGGAGTATGGCTTCTGGGTGCATATTAGATGACATGGAACGAGGATGCATTTTGTGATTAACATCACACACACAACACCGATCGCTTGGGACTAAGCACCTAGTTTTGGCAATTGGCCTATCAAGGCAACCGTACATGTACCCTTCTCCGTTGTTCACATTCCAACATCATTATTTCGATTTGTAGTAGCCGAGGAAGCGTCACTGCTAAAACAGCTTGTGCACTAGTTCAATTTTTTCTGATAAGTTGTAAAAGTTCGAGGCATGAATTTGTCACGTCCAAAACCTACGTATTAATATTACATACGGCATTGGATTTTAAATCCTCTGCGTAGAGCGCCAGTAGATAACATTCAGAAATGCAACCTTCTACTGATTTTGTAGACGTAAAGTTCGGAGCGTTGTTATATTTTACAACAGAAGCCACTGAAACTAATACGCTTGAATATCTTTAAAGATTCCATTTTAATTGGTGAATAAGTAAGTTGTTACACGAAACATCCTTATGCACTTTAAACATAATGTAGATTTTCATTTAGGTAATTTATAAGCAAGCTTTCAGGAATCAAAACGAAAAATTCTGTTTGAAAAACATTGTAGCAAAATAGCTACATTGATATTTAAAAACAATCTTTGCACTGAGATAACAGCATGCGAATTGAAACCGATTTTTAAAGGAGCAGTTAGAAAGTACTTGATAGTGTAATGCGAATAAACGCTTTAGTAAAACAAATTGCAATAAAATATTTATTGGAATTGTGGCATAGACGGAACCGTGCTGACGAACTATATTAGTAAAATGCGCTACAGAGAGCGTATTTGCTTCACCACGAATTCAATAGGCGCGCATCACATGAATACATGTTTTAACAGAATCCATTTCATTGTGATTCAATCGACCTTCCTTTCTCATTTACTATGTAAATCATAGCATACAAACGTGTGAATAGCAATGGACTGCAAAAGAAATGCAAACTGATATTCAGCGATGTATTTTGTCTCCATGCATTATATTCTGCTAACTACACCACCCTCAACATACCTAATACTGTGATTTGTGAAATAAACGCTTAATGAATCTATCCATCTTTGTTTAGTTTGTTAGGCGTTTACTCCTATATGCTTCCCTTTTAGATCACAAGCAAACAATTCAATCTGTAAGTCGAAGCCAACCTATTCTGCTTCCAACTTTACTTGTCATATTCCTGCATGTCCTCTTTCCATTTTCTACTTAATAGCTTACGCCTAGTGCGCAATAAAGCGAAAGCACCCGGGTTATTTGACAAATGTCATTCACGTTGGCCACAAGTACAACAATTCATTCAGCCATTTTATCAGTCTCGGCAAATACCTAGAGCAACCGGATTGAATATAAATATGTCGGACTGTTTTTCACTCCTTTGTTTGGCTCCACAATGTGTTGACACCAAACAGCCCATATAAGATGTCATGTTCTATATACGTGATTTCCGATTTTTCGCCCACCAAACAAAAGCGCCCTTTATCTTGAACAAATTTTATATTAAACCTGGTTTTTCATCATACATACATTAATCATAATTACATGATAATATGTATAAGTGATTTTTTGCTGCGTAGCTGCTTTTAAATATTCGCTGTGTAAAATTACCTATTATAGCAAAGAAATATACAAAGTATTATCTGTCAACTATATCTGACTTTGGATTTCTAAGTCTGTACTGACTGTACTTGAAAACATTAAAGATATTTTATTAATGTTCACAATTTTCCGTTCTAGTAGATTTTTGGAGCAGGTCTCTTCAAAGCAGGTGCATAAATGTTTCCAGTTTTCAGTTGTGTTGCCTGGTGTGCTTCTGTAATGCAGCGGCTTCGAAATGGATATTAACTAGTTGGTGGCGTCAGCAGGCAATTAATGACTACACATTCAGTAAACTCATTGCCTATGCGTCTGTCTTTCTACTGCACAGATTGTGACGTGAGGATCAACTTGTTGGCCACTTGCCCTATGCACTTAATCCCACGTAGGTTGCCACACGTGGTAGGACATATTACAGCTGGGATTTACTCCAACATTGGTCCTATAGTTGAAGCAAACTAGCGATTATAAATATTTTAGTACAAATGCAGACAATGTGTGGAGCTTCGAAACATTAAAAGCCGTTTGTATAGAGCCTGTCCTTTCGGTCAAACGTATTGAGAATGCAGCTGGAGAAAAATAAGTTTCTTTTAAGAAATGCGCGTTGTTCAACAGTTGACGCAAATTAGTTTACCTCTGACCCCGTCCGCGCATACCTAGGCTCACGAGTAAGAACTTGACTGAGTATATCTTAAGCGTGACCTCTGCAGAGAACAATAAAATTCAAGCAAATGTAGGCTGGAGTAGGTCACAGATACCTGAAATACTCTCTGCTTCTCACGGCTTTGTCTTCTCCGCTAAGATCTTTCAAGGCGAACGGAGAAGATATGGCGCACGTTTCATTCCTTCGCGAAGGACGTATATCCAATAATACAGTGCATCACGCCCAACATTGGTTTAACGGTGCCAGTCAGTCAGATGGCTGTTGACATGGACTATTTAATTTCGGCCAACGAGAAAATTCCTGCTTCAAAGTTGTAGCATGCTCCGTTACCACACACACCCAAGGTTGCGGAGGATAATCCTATATTTACTTTGTCGAATTTATTCGCATGTCTATGTATTTGAAGTCAGACGGTTTCTTTATCTGGATAAAAGCCATTATTGTAGCAGCAAGAGCTGTTTGGTGACGCAAGAACAACATTCCACGAAGCCATGCTTTTTGGCGTCAAGATATATTGCTTTCAGGGAACAACCGGAGACGTCTTTTCCATAGAATTAGTTGTTTGCCTTTTGATTTGATTGAAAAATAAAGTGGAAATAATATATCAGCACCAGATGATGGGGTGAAAATTAGGTAAACTGACTAACCATGACAATTTATTTGTTGAAGGAGAACGGTAGTTCTAGACAGGTTACCAAATTTCTGATAAAAAAAGAAGTGCTGGAAAAAGGATTTCAATTTTTAGTACCACAGATGAGCTATTAATGATTTGAAATCTAGTAGAATGTAGGCAACCTATTACACAGCAGATATTTTCATGGAACTCATTTAGTCTGTTTTACCTAATTCGCCAAGTAATATTTGACCTTTTCGCATCCCAGCTGTAAATGCTTATACTGGTCGGCCGTGAAGAGCACGATTGTTATAAAGCACCTTAGAAACAAAACCTAAATTTGTTCTATTTTTAACGATGTTGCTTGTCGAAAACTGTAACGTATTGAGATAATATATCCACGTTCTTCATTGCTGGCGGTTGTAGGTGACACAAGCAACAAGCATGGTAACCAATTGTTTGATTGGCTCGAATTATATAGGGCATATTTTGGAGCCAAATAAACAGCGTCACAACGGGATTTACTTGTTTGGATTTTGAAACGCAGTTGGCAGCATCGGAGGTTTTTTCACTACTTAATCTTATCTACAACTTTTTTGTTAACAAGCCTTTTTTCTCTGCGTTTAGCAGCTCCTTAGGTTCCTTGTACCCTAATATCATCATTTACCACGTGGTCTATGGACAAATGGTAAATACCAGCTTCCGGCTCCATCATAGGCTTTTATCATTCAGTTTGCACTAACCCTTACATGGTAGCCCTTACATAGTTTTCTGCTCGGACAACTTGGATCTCTGTGCTCCGCTGCGCCTTACTTTCACATGTCAGGATATTTATTTACCACTTGCTAGCCCTATGTTAGCTGTACCTTTGGTCCATACCGGCAACTCTTCTAACCACATGCATTTTCGTCACCCGATTTTTGCTTGACCTCACTTCCCGGGAAGCGCTTAAGGCTCATATTTTCTGCTACTCACTTACAATTGCCCAACCAATTACGTTACTATTTTTCCTGCCGCACTTCTGATTTTCCACCTATACATCTACTTTAAATCCCTTCTCTCATAGTCTAGGAGGACTTACGTATTTCATATTACGTAGAGATTAAGCGTTGCTTTTTCTGTCGTTCTTTCTCTGCGTATTATCTCAACATGTTTACCTAATGTTTTCCTTGCTTGCTCACTGCATAATCATTGCAGATTCGTGCAGTCTCTATTAATTCTTAGGCTGCTCCTGCACACTGTGTATTCATCTACCCAATATTATATTTGCCGTGTTTTAATACCAGCAGCAACAGCAAAAATTTATTTGTTCCTTGTGCAGCAGTTTATATCAAGAGCATAATACACATAATATTTAAAACTTTTATATTGTGGGATTCAAATTTGTACTTGCCGATCTTTCGTCAGAGTTTTACTCTATCCCTTCGCCGAAGTATATAAAATCCCATCTGGGACATTGTATGCATCCTGATGAATCGCGTGTTTGCCTGAATGAGATCAAGTTACGCCATAAGGTTTTAACTGCGATACTTATTTTGTCCTTGCCCCTTATCCACGAACGGAAACCACTTAGGAAAATGTTACAACCGCTGTCCAACTCGGCACTTACCAGCAATAACCACTTAATAAGATGTGGAGATTTGCAATGCAAGCGCATGCGCTATGGAAACAATTTCAGCCAACAGATAAGGTAGCTTCATTCACGAATGCCACGACATTTATTGACAAAGACCAACAGTACATGCTTAAAATGAACAAGCGTCCACCACCTATCATATGGGACTTCCACATCTTATACCAATGTTTTAGGAAAGTAAACTATTCCATGTGTCAAAAACTGCCTCAACTTATTACTAACTCTGGAAATCTTGCTTACGACTAACTCTGCACATGTGCAAATATTTACTTCTAACAGCTCCTACAGAACCTGTACAACAGTTTCACCTTTTCACTATTACATAACAGCTGTAAAATTGAGATTATGCCTATGGAACTTTGCAACAAAACAGTCAAGAATAAAGATTTTTTTAATTATTCAAACCGATAAATGAGCATGTTTGTTATTCTGCTAAATAAAAAACACACGTGAATTAAGTGTTTTGTTTACAATGCAAAGCAATTAATTGCAATGGATTCATCACTTCGAATCTGAAATACTCATATGGGTACTTATATGATGCTATTCAAGTTAATCTTCGAGATAATTATGGTAATATTCACCATGTATATAACCTGTTAACATATAGTTAGCGGAAATACTACGCATACGATTTCAACATATTCATAGCACTCTAACAAAATAAGTAAAAAATAATTTATAAATTCGTAAGCCTTTATTTGTATAAAAATAAATATATTCACCAGGTTACAGTGATGTCCAAGTCTAACACACCCCAAAAGGAGTAGCGCTTAAGAGCGCAAGTAAATGCTTTCCTTATCAAAATTGCAATGTGGTTGTTGTAAAGAATTCCTAATTTGCTGGCAACAATTTTACATTGTCGTGTGTTAATGGTTGATTTTCGGCTACCATGAAGTAATAGTAAACCGTAAGCAGATTTGCAGTTCATTCAAATGCAACAAATTATATTAAATAAGCAAAGAAATATAAAGTCAAGATGTCTGTATTAAACTGTCTAGCTGTAGCGTATGCAAACTGAGAGAATACGGTTAACCCTAGGTTGCATTATTAAACAAAATTGTATGTAGAATTAAATATGTTTTGCTTACCTTATTTAGTAATTATAAGGTATAATTTATGACATGTAACGGAAAGGTTATTCATATACATAGATCCATAAATATATAAATCCACACTTATTTCTTATGTTATTTGGAAAGTTGATTACTTGCGAAACGAAACGCATGCCATCAAATATTTCGTCAACAAACATGATGAGTTATTGTAAGTTGGAATTAGTATTGAGAAATATTAATACAATATTCTGTAAATTTTGCATATGTGTGCAGATTAGCCAAAAATATTTAAAACATGGAATGCAAATGGAAGCCGTCCTTTGTGCCAAGCACAAAAACATCAAACAGCTTTCCAAAGGAATTCGTTCTTCTGAGGAAAGTAGGTATTTCTAACCTGTAATTTACTGCAGCATTAGATTGCACACGGGAAGGGATGAATGATTCCATAATGATAAACGCGCCGTATAATAAGAGATCACATCTGCAATTAGTACGCAACAAAACGATTGCTAGTATAATGGATCATGACAAAGGCTTACTTGTTTTAATAGTCTTGATTCATTAATTTTCACTGAAAGTCATCTAAAACAATCCTGACAAACAACAATTAAGAATGTGGTAATCGCTAAAAATAAAAATAGTTATTGTCCTTTAGATTGAGTTAGACAATACAAAACTTAATTGTAGGTTAATCTTAAAACCCACCGGCTTGTGCCATATTTATTACATATTCTGTGCTCCTTAGAAGAAAGTATGCAATTGGAATATTTTCAAGTAGCAGTAATAAGCTGTTTTATTAAACAGTTAATGAGAAAACTCGTCCCCTTTATTCAGCTGAGTTACGAATTCGGATGAACTCAACTTGACTAAACACTTTAGATGTTATTGCCATGAAACGCTGAGATATTAATTCCAGCAGGGGACCTACTAATGTACACTGCGAAATCAAGGTAAAAAAGTAAAGTAAAGACATAATGGTAAAACAGTAGCTGTTAATATATAAGTGTCTTTCAATTGCTGTGTTGTTATCAGCCGGTTTACAATAGTTATTCCTGTAAGTTTATTACTCAACATTTTACACATTTCTGAATGAATAACCCGCAATAAGCGGGCATTGGATTTAAACAATAGAAATTTATTTTCTACGGGACAAAACGGCGAATATCTGGCAATCACTTTGAGATGAACGTAGGGAGTAGTATAAATATTTTGATAAAAGTGCCTGCGGTTTCTGACCTTCTCGTTATTGGGAATTCGAAGTGCTATTCGCATGAACTCTGATGTAAAACGTCTCCCCGAAGCGTTACGCAGAGTATTGAGAACACATACTCAAGCCTGATACCGTAGGACAGCATATCAAAAACTAGAGAACACGCAAGGAGTTCGGTTACTTAGATCATACACCTGCCAACAGCAAAACTTGCTGAAGCAGTTGGAGTTGTACTTGTGAAACACTCAATCTGTTGCATATCGGTTCAATCACTATTGCATTTTTGTATGCATGGTAGCATAAAGCAAAATGCAGAGCAATGCTCACGATTCCCAGCGCCAGCTGTGAATGAACCTACTCTATATTACTTGACCCGCTTTCCCGGAATATTTTCATTTAGTTGCTTTAATAATTCGTTGTGTAAATATTAGACTAAATATATTTGTGGCCCAACAATGTTTTCAAATTATTTTACATGTAGATTGTATGTACATAATTGCATATGGTGGACTAAAAATTCAACATTTTCGCTGGATGCTTATTACATTGCATCACAGTTATATTTAAGGAGATGGATATAGTTTGTTTGTTGTCCAATACATCAGGATTTCTGTTAGCATCTCGGGCATCTCGCGCCTCAATGCGTTATGACACCGCTTTTAGTGCTGATGTGTAATATACTTGCATAAGAATTTAAAAGTAACAATTTTATCCACATTGAAGCATTAACGCAGCTATACTGACACAAAACGTTTATAGTTGCATACTGTTCCAACCAACCATTTCCCCATTCTTTCCGATTGTACATGGATTGCAGATGCCTATACTGGATAGTATCACAGCTTAGATTCCTGACTCCGGTATTTGGCCCACAGATACTCATTTAGTTCTAGAGTCCAATTATTGTTTTTAAAGCACCAAGAACAAAAGTGTCATTACTCAAAATGTCTATATTGCTAAACCCACATTTAGATAAACTTGGTGGTACCCACCGGTCTCCGAAGAGACATTCTACTCAATATGGTATGGGAAAATTCATCCCATCCTTTCAAACTAACCTGGGCATGAAAAGATCAGCAGAATGTACCGTGCATAGCAAATATATTTCATGCTAATTCGTGGCTGTTGTATAACACGAAAGCAACATATTTTAGAAAAATAATATTAGCAGCTAGTGTAAGCGGAGGGTTAGAATAAGCGCAATATCTGAGGTGCACGCAAATACTTTAAAAAATAAAATAATATATATGTAGCTATATTGAACAATTTATAACCCAAACACAATCGATGCACACGCAAATGTTTCGCATTAATACAATTTATCAATGCGATTTCACAACTTGTTTGGCAGTAAATGTCCGATTCTTAATTAAGTTGGCTTGACTAATATATACCCAAAACCATCATTATCACAAATTTTATTTTACATAAATATATGCTATACCCATTGTGCATATAAAAATTAGGACATAATAAAATTATTACTGTCTTTGCTATAAGCATTGATAATTCCGAATAATTCCGAATAATTCCGAATATATACAACCAAATCACACTGCACGTTCAATCGATTTCATTGCCTGATATTTTGTTCGAATTTGCCAAATACGTTGTTTAGCATGGGAATATGTTTGAAAAATATCCACTTAATTCCCTTTAGCTTCTGCATCTTAACAGGTTATAAATGCTTTGTAGCACAGTTAATACTTGACTAACCATAAGCGCTTTCAGGGCATAACCTTTTGCGCTAGGATCTGGATAAACTGTTTCGTGTATTTACAAATTTAAATGTAAGCGTTGAAATTAAATATTTGCAGTTGTATACACAGTTTACTTGCTATTCCTCAACGCAACGGATCTAGCGATGCGACAATATCGTCGACGTACGACGGTGTTTGAATATTTCATGTATGTATAGGCCTTCATATTCTGACTATCCAAAGGCACGTGATTCAAATCCATGTTTATGTGCAATATCGAGAATGCCATATATGAGTAGAAGTCAAAATGAAATTTGTCTGGGGGAGAGTTAACGCGCAAGAAAGAGTACATATATTGTTTTTGGATGCACTTTTGATATTGCTGATGAACACCGATTAAAAAACTCTTGTTAGAATGCTTCATTTTGTTAGTCGAATAAACTCACTCGTACAGTGCATCCGACAGTAAACAGACAAACCTGCAGTGTGCGGCCTGCACTTAACCGTAAAATATGCTGGCAGCTTTATTTCTCGTATTTGGTGCATGTGGTTTTCGAGTATGGACTGCGCCACCGCACAATGAATGCAGAAGCTAAGTAAAAATTGCTGCCTTCTGTCAAAACAAACAAGTATAATATGGTCCCAGTAATTGGAATAAATATACTGGAATTAACATAATATAAGTCAACAATGTCTGAGTTCTAATTAGTAGCATTAGACAGAGCACTTGAGTGCGTTAGTATAATGTTTGTATCAGGGATTCTTGTATGTTCGCTTTGCGCTTGACACAAACGGGTATTATTCCAGATTGATAACAAGGTGTTGACAACTTCCTGTTCGCAGTGCATGTTTGTGGTAATTCATCAATTTCTGAACAAAATAGTATCAATTTTCACCAAGCATACTGCAAATAGATGGCAGTTAGAACAAAGGCAGTAGCGTAAGAAAGTGTTCCGAAATAAAAGATGGTAGTTGGTGATCAGATGTACAATACAATACGACAGACAAGCGGCAAAATATAATTACCTTTTAGTAGAATTTGTAAGTCAAACCTGTCGAACAGATTCGGTTACAGAACCGTGAAATCCAATTTGTTTAATGACAAAATATCGAAGGTTGTTATGCAACGTGAATAGGAATAGATAGCTAACAGAAATTCGTCTGAAAGCAGCAGGAACACCAATACCTTCTAATGACAACTCAGTAGACGCATAACTCTTAATGAAAGCACCAACTGCAGGACCCGACTCGGTGACGGTCTCAAGAGTAGCCATACTATCCGGAGAGGCACAGCACATCACGAGAAAACATCGGGATTTGGGCATCTGTTTCCTGGTTATGTGTCAAATACTTCTCAAGAGTATGCAAGTCAACCAAAATTGATCAGTTGCCGACCCTTTAATGGTCTGCGTAAACCCATTTGCCTCATCCATCCAATCTAACACACGTTTAGTCTCCGAGAAACTCCCATGCATGTACACAAATGCCTAAGGTCTATTTAGCCAATTAGCTAAATTAAGAATTCAACACGCGTCTGCAGCTTGGGACCTCATCGCTGTCACCTAGAGGTGGTTGCGCTGCGAGATAACGGATGCTGAAATTGCACTAACGGGCATGTCCGTTGTCCGGAAGGATCGAACCACCAAAGGTGGTGGGGTAGCCCTCTACTTTCGTAACAACATGCAATATGAACACATAAACGATTGGGAAACAGATGTACCTGCCACATTTTGTGTAATTTCCGGCTAAGCGGGAACGATATTGGCCCACTGGTTGTTGTTTACCGCCCACCATCGTCCACTCCTGAGATGGACAGCAATTTGCTGACTGCATTGAGGCAAGTGGTAAACAGGAAGTACAGTCACATTCTAGTCACCGGTGACTTCAACTTACTTGTTCTCGAATCCCAGGCCACACCAAGAGAGCAGTTCGAAGCAGATTTGCAAGATCTGGTTTCAGACTATCCTCTTAATGGGCACGTCACTACGCCCACCATATTCAGATGAA
>CALYDF020004202.1:0-20615 GCA_944474145.2 Dicrocoelium dendriticum
ACGTGATGCTTATATTAGGTATGGATAACTTACGAGGAGACTTTTCAGATAACATCCCTAGTTGTGACGGCAATATGATAATCCTAATATCTATCGTTAAAATGACCACCATATTGGTACCTGCCTCCTACTGCACCACTTGCAGTATTAACTGGAAACCCTTCCGTCAAATATTCCGGTTCTGCGAATATGTCGCCTTCGTTGTCACCAAAAATGTATGCACAGACGTAGGTCACTTCTTTCATCATTTTCAGCAAACCATAACCGTCGTTGCATCACAAGGAAAAGGAATTAGTGACGTTTACATAGATTCAGCTAACAGGTTCGATGATTAAGAAATCCAGCAAGACGATCTTGCAGTAAAATGGGATGTGGTATTTTACAGTGAGTCTACAAATGCACTGACTCATGTCTGAGACTAAGCACTTACTATTGATAAGGAGCACACATAGAGCTCAATCAACAAAAGGATTGACTGGTAAAGCAAATTAGCCGGTCACATTTCTCCGTCTAACAACCAACAAACGCTTTGCATTGCTCGCTTAACTGGTAAACGACGTCGTGAAGTGCAGCACTAAAGTTCTCTACCTAGAATATAGTCCAGTTGAACAGAATGACACGGCTTGCCTGCAACCGACTTTTGAGGATTCTTGTGGTCGTCTTGGAGTAAATGTTTGGTGAGTGAATGTGATTTGAGTTCGTGATGGGCTTATATGTGATACTTTTGGCATTTTTTCTAATCGCTTCACATATAAATATTAACTCTGCTACTGGCTATTGAGTAGCGGCATCAGACAAGTACTGAGCCATTGCCTTAGCGGTGGCTCATGTAATCTTCATATGCAAAATACCTTCAGCCATGACGGGTGCTGACACAGCAGTTGAAACTAGATTGTTTACCTGGTGTCGCATTAGAGTTGGCCATTTACCTAGCCACATTTTATATCCTTGCCTCGGTTTCATTCATCTTCTTCGACTGTGGAGCCATGCGTGCCGATCCCGTCCTTGGATAATCTCACTTATGTTCCTAAGTAGCTACACATCTAACAAGTGAGACGGCCATAAAGTCGAAAGTAAACAAAACACTTGTTTCAATATTCGGTTAGTTTGTTACCCTTGCGTTGTAACTGACGCACATGACGTGTTAATATGTATTGAATAAAAAAAACAGGATGCCAAGTCGAATCGTTTTGTTTAAGTCACAACTGCTGCACAAATGTGTGTGGCTACGAGTCGCTACGAGTTGGAATTCTTTTCTCGTATTGTTCACAGTTCTGTATAGTACCAGAGGCAATTGTCTATACACATATGCGCGTGTAATATGAGGAACTAAGTTTAATTATTTTGCCAAATTTGTTGATCGTGCAACCACATATTGTAGCAATAAAAACGGAATTCATCATATTTGTATGTTGATTTAGAACTTTGTCTAAGCAAACCTCAAAATGATATTTATCTATTCGGAATAAAAATAGAAAACTACATAGCAGCCATACATTTCAGGATTGACCGGAGCCGTACAGTGAAACTATTAATTACATTCGCTCTCTCTAAGGTAAATCAAGTCTCCACAGTATCCGACGCGCGGTACGACCATTGCTCACCCTACATTTGCATATGCGCCTTTGTGTCACTTCCGTTCGTTGACGTGTGCCAATTAAATCAATCCCACATGGAAGTCGTGTGCATGGTTAAATCTGCTAGCTACATCATTTAAAGTGCTTTAATGCTAAGAATAAAATCACCGAAAAACAAGAGTTGCATTAAACAGCTGTCATTTGGTGAACTATGAGTTCAAAAAATTGTATCCATTATACGCAAAATAGTGAAAGTGAAAGTCCCTTACTGCGATGTACCGTTGCTGTTATGGATTCCATAATCCAACCAATCAAAGAGAACAAAGTTAGGGTCCCGTCAAATTTCGCGTCAATTAGCGCAGATAAACAGTTAAATATTTTAACTATATTAGTAATTAAGTTTACAATGCAGCGATATTAAAGCCCACTATAATTCATCAAGTAAATTTACCCTGTTATTTTTGGAATACAAACAGGTATGGCGTATCATTTATAACGCGACATGTGAATAATTAATTGTTTACTACATGTCTGTTACGACTGACAACTAACGTATAGTTGCGTTTCATTCTACTTGTTCAGGGAAGTCAAGTAGATCCACTCATGCTGTATGTGCTGTTGCGTATAATAGATGCTACCGTGTTAAATTAATTTGGAATGTTGCATGACTTTATTTTGTGTTTATTTTTACGTCTGATAGGTGCAAGTCAAATGGTAAACCATGAAACCATACTAATATCCAATTCTTCGCCACATACGGAAAGTGCTAAAATACTATTCCTAAGTAGTAGCTAAAATAAAATCCAAGCCTTTGGAAATTAGGGTAGGGTGAGTGTAAGCGCTGACAGCTACCGTGGCAGATTTAGTCAACTGAATCAAAATGCAGGCCATGATATGTAATGTCAATGCAATGACGTAGCTAACTGGACAACCTTCAACGCTATGAAGTCAATAAACCTGTGCTGTGTTTCATGTGCATCTTCCTCAGGCAAATTCAGCCGAATGTAAACGCGCAGACCCATCACGGATCAAATTGAATTTCAGTGTCTTGTGATTTAATGATCGGTAATGTGAAAACCAAAATTGTTAACGTTATCAGTGATCTTGTTACATGCCCCAGTTTAATGTCCTACTGTTTGCATTGAATATCAAGATATTGCGTTGACCCATGGGAGTGGCAAAACACGAATTTGCTGAGCGATTTCTACGAGGACACTACGTGGTCATCTGAAGGTCAGCTAAATTCAGTTTCCAAAACGCATCACCTTTAACTCAGACCATCAGCCTACTAATTCTAGCCAATTGGAATATGCAGATGCAACACTTATTAGAAAAGGGTTCTCGGAATATTTGTGCAGAATAAGCTTGACTCCTTGAAACATGCAAGTAGTCATCACAACGAGTTTGTCAACACTTTGGCTTGCTACAGAGGTCCTTAAGGAGGTAGGGTCATTACTCTTTCCAAATACTTGTTACTTATCTAACGCCACATGAAGAACACACGAACAAGTTTAGCATCCCTATTGTAGAGATAATAAAGATGGCTTTAAATCCTCAAGAGTTTAGATGACACATCTATTTAGTTGCTCGATTCTATATATCTACCAACTAAGATTACAAAACCGGGCTTTGCGCAACAGCAAACATCAGACACAGATTGGAGACGTGATCCAGTTGTCTCTAGTGTGTCAAATCCGAATCACAGACATTGCTATATGTTTCAGCTTAGCCAAAATACAATCTAAGAGGCCACTAGCTCAAACTGTCGCAAAGTGCACTCCACAGATTGCCGATAAAATAAGTTGCACGTTTGACCTCTCCAAACGTAGGCAGGTCCTTTACTTTATGATATTTTCACCCCAAACTTACGTTATAAGAAGTCGCATTGAATGCACATTATGCTAGTTACATCACTTGAATTATTTCGTTTTCCTCGGAAGAACAAATAGCGCGAAAATTAGGAGTGCTCAACACCCCTCTCCGCATAAAGCAGCGTTGTGGAAATACAGGTGTTGGTGAGGATAGAATTCAGTTCACCCAAAACCTGCATGTTTGGTGGTTTTTACTTTTTTTCCTTAAATGTTAATTCTAAGTTTTCACCTCACCAAACTACAAAGGAAGTGGCCAGAGAGTATTGAAGGTGGTCCTTCAGTCAAAACATATGGTATCACTGATGCTAAAATGCTGGTACATGTTCCGTTGCAAGCTGCCACCTGAGGTTTGGCTGAAGACAATCAGCGATATTCCACCTAGAAATGTTATGTCAATCAAATTACCAAATGCGACGGGATCTATGAAAGAATAATGCACCAGTAGTGTGCCGAATGAGCCCATACAACCTGTAGATGATGACATTGACCAGACACATTACACTCTATGTCGAAGATTAGACACAGGACTATGAACAATGAACAATGATTTATCACGGGATAAAGCAATTGCTTGACAGGTCCCGTAGGATGGTTGAGGTGAATATGATGAAATCAAAATATGTCTGGGTCATCTATCGAACGTCTACCGTGATGAATAGTTTGATAAGTAACATCAGTATAAAAGTAAAATAAATTATCGGGCGTAAACTTTCAGAAAGATACTGGGGTGCAGTAATTATTGAGGTAAAGAGTGAGAAAAGTAAATTATGGTCGCTTACTTAGGTCCATTTGATACATTAATCATGTTAAAAAGCATGCTTGACGTAATCCACAGTAGGGGAGTTTAGGTAACAAAATGTTGGGAGCTAAGAGCAACATCTAATCGTTTTTTGAAAACATCAAAGGTAGGAGAGGATACAACTGTGTCTGGGCGTGCTTTCCAAGGTTTGCAAACCCGAAGGGAAAAGTAATTCCGTCGACACAATAACGGCTGTATTGTTCCTTCAACTTTAAGCAGTTACCCCTGAACTGCGTGTTGTGGCTAAGTTTCAGCAAATGGCGGCAAACGTGGTGGGGGTCACTCAATATTTGGTACGCTAATATGAGATCACCGCGCAGTCTTCGATGGCGTCCGCTTAAAATTCCCAGAAACTTCAGCCTTCGATGGTAAGAGTGATAGCACAGGCACTTTACATTCTTTTTGCTGTTCGTTAAGGTGCATCTGACGCATCTCGGTTGCGCTTCAACCAAGGTTGTTTAGCTTGGATAGCGTATTAAACATGGAGGCGCACGTAGGAATTGTACATCATTGGGAAGATTGATGGGTCAAATCTCCCGAATGCCCTTCGCAGCATTCCGACGTGCTGGTTGCTTCTATTCGCAGCTACCTCAGCCTGTGTTGAAAAGTTTGTGTTGCTCTGTATGAGCACACAAAAGACACATTCCGGGGAGCTGGTCTGCAATCCGTTTGTCCCAAGTAAATAGGTGTAGTTATGTCTATGGCGCATTTGTACAACACGAAATTTACCTATGTTGTATGGTAGAGCGTTTAGAAGTGACCAGTTCGACACTGTGTTAACTTCGCACGGGAGCCGTTCTTGGTCGTCCGGTCCTCTGATCCTTCGCCAGATCTTGATATCATCAACGAAAAATAGGGAATCGGAAGCAATTTATCTCGCCATATCGTTAATAAACACTAAGAATAGACGATGTCCAAGAACCGAGTCTTGTGGTACTCCACATGACACATCGATCGCATCAGGAAATGATTCTTGAACTTTCATCACTAGCCGTCGTTCCAGTAGAAACTTGCTAATCCAACTCAGGATTGGGTGGCCAATGCCGTAATTCCGAATCTTCTGAAGGAGAATTCCATGGTCTAAGCAATTAAACGCTTTGAAAAGTCCAGATAGATGATATCGACTACTACTCCATCATCAACAGCTTCAGTCCAGCTATTACTGCAAGTAATGGGTTAGTATTACACGAATGCTCTAAACGAAAGCCATGTTGCTCTAGGGCTTTTAAGTTGTGGCTTTCTAGGTATTGCATCAGCACATCTGCGTAAATTGATTCTATCACTTAGGATAGTACGGGAAGTAGTGTTACTGGACGGTAGTTGGCAGGATCAGTACGGCTACCTCCTTTTTGGATAGCAGTGATGACCTCGCGCTTCCATACTGATGGAATACGGTTCTCTTCTAGACATCCCATATAGAAAACAGCCAGTGGTTCTGCTAGAGCACTAGCTAACGCCTGTAGAGCCTTTGGTCGGATGTTGTCAGCTCCGGGAGAACTGTAGATACGCAAGGATAACAACTTCTTGAACACAGCTTCCGCAGTGAAGGTGAAGTTTTCTAAACCAGATGGTAGCGTATTAGAAATGAGGAGAATGCTTGTGCTCGTTACCTGCTGGAAAGTTTGGGAGTAATGAAGCCTTAGGAGATCAGCTGTTTCCATTGCTGATCGCGTGCACCCATCAGCCGTGACTAGTGCTGGAACACCTCGCTTTACCTTTCGAAGGCCGTTAACGTGCCTGTACAGGAGTTTGCGGTTCGTGCAGAATCGCTTCATTAACTTCTGCTGATGAGTGACCTTGTCTTCGCGGATCAGTTTCATGCAGCATTTACGATGGGTCACGTATGCAGTCCAGGTTTCGGCATTCGGGCAGTCCTGGTGATCTCGCAATGCCAAACCCCTCCGGGACATATATTTAGCTGGTATGCTCCTCAGAAATGAATCACGCTTGCTTTTAGGTTGGAAGGACTTCTGCTCTGATGCGCGCGCTACCAGTGTACTAAAAGTCCGTGTAAATGTTTCCCAGGCAACAACTGATGGGCATTCTGTTAAGAAAGTCCAAGATGTATCCTTAACAAGCTTAGACAACACATTGTAGTGTGTGACAGTATGCACTTTATCCTCCTCCTTTTCAGGGTACTTCGCATAGCAAATATAGTCAAAGAGTAGAGTAACATGATCACTACGACGCAGTCGTGTGCTTGTAACTATCCCGCTAACCATGAGTTCAGCGTTAGTGAGCACAAGATCCAGTATTAAAAGGCTTGTTAGCAGTTCGAAATCTGGTGGGAGAGGTTACGTGGTTGTAAAGAGGGTGGCTAGCAATAAGCACTTGCAAGTAGGCTTTAAACTGCATACCGTCGGTTGCTGGCGTTTCTATGTCATGCACGGTAAACTCTCTCGCGATAAGAATGTGGGTGTAGGACTTGTTCAAAGCCAACTGGAAAACGTGGTTCAGTTTGAAGTCCATTTCTGAAGTTGAGTTTGGTGGGCGACAAATCTCGGCTAGTAGGCATGTGTCCTTGTTTCGCAACCATAGGCGGCACCAAAGCGAATCGGGAGCTCGGATTTCCGGGTGGTCGATAACTTCACATCGGAAGTTTGTATTATAATAAAGAATCACACCGTCTCCCGTTCCGATTCTATCGGTCCGAAACAATGACATACCGGGAAAATTGATCTCAGAATCGGTTATCTCAGGTTTTAACCATGTCTCTGTAATCATGCCGAGGTCCCGCGGTTTTGCGGTATGTATTTCTCTTAGTTCTACCAACTTGCTTACAAAGCCTTTTGCGTGTGTATCCATGTAAGATAGGGCTTTTGTTGTTAGGAGTTCATTGATAGATGTCAAGTTTGTGTTCGCTTTTAAGGCGGCATTTAGGTGGCTGGCAATGAATCGTTTTTTGTTTATGTATTTCATTCGTGTTGCATGGCATTATTAAGCGTTCCTGAACAGAAGTTTCACTGGTGCTGTGCTCGGTCCTCCTGTGTGCCGTGGGCGCGGTTGTGTCGGTCTCTCCGCAGGACTGTGAAAATAAAGAATTTGTTGCGTTTGCAAGTTCCGTTGAATTGCTACCGAATTTGCTCGTTCCCCTGCTGCTTTTAGCCGGATATCTGTTGGCGGCCTAGCTCGAAACATTAACCAGCTATCCAACAGAACGTGCGCCATTCCCTCGGCGTTTGGTATTACTTTCATTATCCTTGGACCGCAGCCCTTGTACTTAGGTGATTACGGAACTCTTGTCGGGGATTTGGCAATAACATTGTCTACAGACAGTGCTTCGCGGATGTAGCGCCACTGCTGTCGGTCATGAGTTTGTGCATCGTGAGCAGAAGAATGCAGAAGCTCAGGAACACCATGCACAAATATTGTTTCCTTGCTTTCCCTATTAGGAATGCCGCATTGGTCAACTGCTTCTTTTGGGCGATCTTATCAAGGTAGATCAGGCAATATGCGTACTCCGCTCAATGAGTTGCGAAGACGAACTGCTGAGAGCAGGACAGCCTCTGTTTCATCTGCTGAGTTTAGTGTTACTCGAAAAATTCGAGGTTTTACCAGAGTGCACTGAGGTCGGGTGAGGCGCTAATCGTTGCAGCATTGCAGGCTCAACCCGAATGTTAATCGCCTCGCAGATGGAACTCTACTGGTTGCGATCGTCTTGCAAAATGCCTTTTATTTTTCCAGATTTGTATTCGGGAACATTGGTGCACACGAGAGTTAACGCAGC
Source organism: Dicrocoelium dendriticum (assembly GCA_944474145.2). Taxonomy (NCBI): domain Eukaryota; kingdom Metazoa; phylum Platyhelminthes; class Trematoda; order Plagiorchiida; family Dicrocoeliidae; genus Dicrocoelium; species Dicrocoelium dendriticum. Next base: position 7,975 of record CALYDF020004202.1, read on the forward strand.
GTGTTTTTGTCTATCGAGCGTTGGCTTTATACTTTTTGCCGGCAATTCGCGTTGTTTAGAGGACACCATTGGATTTGACGGTGAAAGCTGCTTTGCGCCACGCGTGCTCGGTACTGAAAATGGACCTATGTGTGTTCTTGCCGGTGTGTTTTTCGATGCAATCGATGCGTACGTTACCTGCTTGTTATCTGCACCGGATTTCCTACGGCTCTGAGCTGTCGGCGTCATGGCTGAATCTCCAAGTGAAGCTTCTAGGGTTTGAGAATTGGAAGCAGGCATGTTTTTGGCTTGCCCAATTATAGGAGTGAGGTTACCCAGTGGATTTAGAGTCACAGACGCTGCAGTGCGGTTGGAGCGTCTAACTCTTTTCTTCGGTTTAGACTCAGAGCTTACTTTGGCTGGGTGAAATATTATCGTGTCCGTATTTACCTCCGGGGGAGGGATCTTAGTATTTACAAATTGCGCGATTATTTCCGTCATCCTATCGCATTTTTTCATGGGCAAAGAAAAGCAGTTGATCACTGGAATGACTTGACATGTTGCGCAAAACCAAATTGTGTCAGCAACTTGGTTTGTCTGTCTTACTTCTTGGACAGATTTGCCTGCACATTGCAACAGTATGATCTAATTCAGCTAGAACAGGTAATACTGATGTTAAGCAGTTTACTGCATTTGTCTGCGCAACATAGGCGACGTTGAGCCATTGGAATGCTACTCGTCGTCTTATTGTTTACAGCTAAACCTATCTACTCTCTCAACTTGTAAGTGTACTTTGCGTTAGGGGTGACGCAGGAACATGTCAGAACACGCACACGAATAGATAGTTGTTCAACCAAACCAATGTAAGGCGGAGAGACAGATGTAGGTCGGAACGCGCACACTGTCGGATTCAGCGTTCAATCGACTCGCAGTGGTACACACACACCCACACAAAGTGGCAGCGTGTGTTAATCGGCCTGCCTTAAGCGACGATGCAGGTGGAGCGCTGATAAGCGTCTCTAGAGCTGCTCAGTTGATTAGCGGAGTAAAAAGGCTGTAAGTTTGTTATGCTGCAACTTACAGGGATGGTTGCCACGTAGTTAGGATGTCCACAACTTCTTCTTTCGAATGAGACCAAAATCCTTTCCAAAACCCGGTTCGATGTAGTTACACAAGTGGAATTCGGCAAAGAATATGCCGAAAACTGGGAACTGGAGCAAGAGTGTAATCCACACAGGTTAGATTCGGGAAATGGAAAGCACTGAGTATAGTTCGTCGAACTGGTTCGAACGAGCGCAAGCATAATATTGTGTGGGGAGAAATGGAGTCGCAACAGAGAGCAAAGCCAAAGACGAGTTAAAATGCGGCCGCACGGTAGGGTGTCACACGCTGGATGGACTAATTACACGGACGATGAATAAGACGTTAAACCCTTCACCAAGTACTCATGAAAGAAACGATTAGGTGCCGGCTAATCAATTGTCGGTGAAAGTTCATGAATTATTTGTGCAACCTTCGAAACACTGTTTAAATCTGAGAAAATTCAGGTAAGTACACTAAGCTTGATTGCTCCTCAGTAAAAATACCTAACTTTGTCTAAGTCAGGTTGCGAATGCTTGGGACCTAATTTCGATTACGAAAACTTGGTTACACCAAGAGGTGACTAATGCTGACGTTGAAATAGCCGGAATGTCACTCATCTGGAACGACCGCCCCAGCAGAGGATGTGCGATTTACTCTACTACCGCAGTAATCTACAATGTACCATAATTGCTTATCTGGAAACACACGTTACCAACTCACTCCGGAGCCGTCTCCGACTAAGACACATCGGCGCGTGTCTAGTATACAGCCGTCAACGTCCATTCGGGAAATGGATTCCCGCTTGATCCGTGGCCTGAACAGAGTAACGCGCACTAAGTACCACCAGATTCTCATCTCCGGGGAATTCAATCTATACAATCTGGATGTTTTGGCATCGCCCAGTGAGCAGTTCAAAGCAGACGTGCATGAACTGATCGCTAATATTCCCGTGTACAATCATGTCACCACGCCCACTAGATTCATAACAACAAACAAACCGTAAATATTGGACCTTGTGGTCACGAATGAAGAGCTCATGGTTGACAAGTTGTTGATGGATAGTACATTAGGTCTCAGTGACCATGTAGCAATAACGTTTGACTATGTGGGTTATGCGGAGTATCCATCTGAACGCTAGGAACTAATTCATACAATCACACGCTACCACGTATTGATAGATCTCCCCGACGCAGCTGCTTGGGAATTCTCAAACAAAAGTCCCCTTGACACCGTTAGGACGGATTTCGTTAATAGACTTAGCGACATCGTCAACAGATCATCAGAGGCCAAACCCCTCTGTCCCTTAAAAATGCTTCCAATTATACGGAGCAGGACTCACAAACGCCTGGTGAAAATGGATGAAGCATGGTGTACCACCAAAATTATCCCCGACTCAGAGACTTGTAGGAATCCTCTGACCCTTCGCAAACATTGAACTGCAGTTGTCCGTGAGGACAAATAACTTATCAACGGTGCCCAGCCAAAAAATTCATGGCGAACAACGAACCCTTATATAGGCATGTCAATAAGCTTCCTAAAGTGAAGCATGGAACCCCTTCACTTCTCACGACGGGCGGTAGATTAGAAGCGCCGAAGCAGCTGCAAATGCCCTGCGATTACAATACGTCCCAATTTTCGAACTCACAACCTATACCTGTCTCATGATGTCATGCGTATTCTTGACTCCACTGTTTACAAATATAATTTTCAAATCATCAGTTGTGTCAAGGAAGTTAACCTCACTGCGAGAGGATAGCTCTGCGGTGGCAGGAAACATCCACCCGAAGGCACTGAAGGCTGTGGCCAACATGCTAGCTGAACCACTGTCACAGTTCTTCCAAAGGTGATTTGATGAACAACAAGTCCCCACTATGTGGACGTGTAGTAATACCACTTTAATTTTTAAAGGCGGTAGCCGTTCAGATCTTGCAAACTATGGTCTATTGACTCTCCTCCTTGTGCTCGCTAAAATGATGGAAGCAGTCGTCGCTGAGGCTTTAATGGGATACCTGGAAAAATGTAAAATCGTGGTACAGGAGCAGCATGGCTTCCGTCAACACCGGTCATGCACCACTAGCCTACTGATTGCACGACGTAGTTGGACGGAAGTGGCTGATGATGAGGTCGGAGTTGATATCATCTATCTTGACTTCTCCAAGGCTTTCGACCGCCTTGATCACCGCATCATACTCCAACGGCTAGAGAGCTAAGGAATCGAAGCTCCTGTACTTGGTTGGATTAGCAGCTTCCTTCACAAACAGAAGCTTCAAATACGTGTTAGGGAATCATTCTCTAACACGATTGTGGTAGAATGGGGTGTTCCACTCGGCTCGGTGCTGGGACCGCGTTTATTTCTGGTGTTTTCCGACGACCTGGCAAGAGTTATCTCCTCAAATTTCCTGCATTTCGCCAATGATGTCAAGTTATGTCGGGCGATTAGTAACAAGCCAGATCACGATCTGCTCCAACATGACCTAGATTGCATTTATGACTGGTCAAAGAGGAACCTACCATTTGAACATAGCTTAGTGCAAGTTGATACGTCTACTTCACCAGCCGGTGAGCGCTTATAAGCATGAAGACCACACCTTGGAAAAGCTCAATCAAGTGCGTGACCTGGGTGTATTGGTACAGGAAAGTCTCGGGTGTTCAAAACTAGCACAGAAGGTGACGAGAACAGGCAATTAACACTTCGGGCTTCTTCGCAGAGCCTTCCGTCGGTTTGAACCTACAATCTTTTCCCAAACGCTTAACGCTTACGTGCGACCGCAGGTGGTATATACTATGCAGACGTGGCAGCCGTGGCATGAACAGGATCTTGTTACTCTCGAGACTACTCAACTAAGTGTAACCAAGAACGTCAGGGGCCTCTTTCATCTGCCCTATAAGCCTAGACTGAAATCTCTAAGAATGTACAGCGGTCGATATCAGCATTTGCAGGGGTATCTCATAATGGCTTAACAAATTCTGAAGAACACAAACCACATTTGCCGTCCACTGCCGGAATTGAACCATAACACTAACCTAAGAGGTCACCCTATGAAACTGACAATTTAATATAGCCGGCTTGAATGTCGTAGAAGTTTTTTCCCTCCGCGTGTGCCAGCCTTGGAACGCTCTCCATAAATATGTCGCTCTGCTCGCAATCTTGAGATATTTGAAAAACAGGTTAACGAGGCGTTGTCCCATTTATATTTCCTTGTATGACTTGTTATCCGGGGGCTACAAAAGTAATCAAACTTTGTGTTACTACACTCCCAATCAATGGATTTATGGATTTATACGTTTAATGCACGAATATCCCCGCTATTCTACATAATTCTGTGATAAGTGCACCACAACGCGTTTCACTTTATCATGCAATTAATTTTCGCAATAATTTCCATCGCACGGGACATGTTAAGCAATGCGTTTTTACCTAAAATAAAATATTGTTCCATTGTCCCATCTTACGTTAAATAGCTGGCTCACGCAATCTTACCTGTTAAATATTCCTGCTGTTCATTTTTTATTGTGCATTGTTCTAAGGAATTCATGCTCATCATTAAATATTTACTCCGACTATCCAATCAAGTGAGGATTTCAGCAATCAGAAACCCTACAATCAAGTAAAATGCAAGTGATGCATTCATATTAGACATCAGTATAAAAGATCGTTTCCACACAGCCCATTAATCTAATGTACTTCACCTAGTTACGGATTAAATATTTATCCAGTGCCAATGAACTTGTTTATATGAAACGAAAATTAGTTGACGAAACTGTAGGATGTGAGTAAACTTTTATGGCCAATGCCATTAATGGCTTCTTGAAATCAATAAAATAGATAAATTTTGAGAAGAAAACTAAGCGCCTCTATCGAATTAATCTGAGTAATAACACGTGAAACGCAAACACCCAGATATTTTGCAGCGAACTACTCATTATATTAGTCCATCTAGTGCTGGCTGGAAAGCCTTCACTAGAAGGCGCAACACAATCAAATTCTTCTTAGGGACTTCATGACAGGCGTGGTTACTGGTCAAGCAAATGTTGATGAACCTGTCACTACGATTTGACATCATGTTTGATGAAGTGCAGCGAAGCAAACGTGCTGCCGCTTCGTATATCCGTCTAAAAACCAATCAGATTTGAAATGTCCAATTGGCTTAAGATCAAATGCATTTTTAGTCCATGGTGTCTAGGTGGAACTAGATGTCTTGTGGAATAAAATACCTGGTCATTTACCACTCATTACTTAACGAAATGCTAGCCCCTCAGTTTCCATAAATATGGTGTTTATTTGAAACAATTGCCCAAACCGCCTGTAGGTAATATTTTTGCTGTCGATTAAGCAAAAATAAAGATGCAGGTAATTTAAACTGCTCAGCATTCTAAGTGCATAAGACACACAACAACCGTGTTTAATTGCTAGTTGTTTATTGTTCATTTTTCGAGCAATAGTTTGTTCTAGAATATTGGTATGTATCAAAGAAAGGTCTGTGCTTACTGGTTATGTTATTTTGGTACCCATATCAGACAGGTGTAACTGTGAATATTAAGATTCAGCTAAAACTGTATGTTTCCAATCATTCACGGTGACAATTTCAATTTTTATCGATTGTTTTGTTTTAGTTATTTCAATCTGAAAAGGGTGTATAGTTTTGTCGGACAAAGTAAAATATCGCGATAAAAACATTGTATAACAGAGCTTTCCATAACTAATATTTTGGACAGCAATACTTTACGGAAATATCTCATTCGGCCGCATTAGTTAGTGAAATGGACATTTTTACTGCCGGATTCATATTTGAGTAGAGGATGTAAATTTTCATGAAGTGTATTTTCGAGAAAGTTGATGAAGTTAAAGAGTGTAATTTCGTTTTGCGGTCAAAATACTTTCAACTAAACAATTCAAATTCCGTACTTCTTGATTATTAGAGGAGACTGAGCAAGCCATAAAATGTTTAAGTGGTTATACTTTAGTATCACGCGACTTAGTGCTTCGAAATATATTTCGAGATATCGAAACGAAAGGGTACCGAATTTAAGGGTTTTAATCGGTTTTCCTGGATATTTCAGCTCGTCTATTTTGAAACGTTCGTCCTGTAAGTACACTTTTGACATGTTAATTTTTCAAAAAAGCATTCCTGAAAAACGGATTCTCGTCGCAAATAAATTACACCTACGTAAATGTTAAACAAAATATATTCTAGCGATGGAGGAAACCTGCAATCGTATTAATACTGTTAAAGGTAATGCATATTCTCGATGCTACTTAAGATACACCGACAATTGCATAATCAGTTTTGTACAATCGAATACACGGACCTTGCGGTTTGATCAAAATTAATCTTAGCATGTCTACGTCATGAAGTTCATGAGATTCAGAACAAGAGATGTGGTTATGGTAACTGTATGTATGTAGAAATAGCAAACGGTTTTCCGAATGCGAAAGTTGCTGGACGCGAACGATGATTTAGATATTTGACGGCGATACATATAGATTCAGTGACCCAAATTGTGTTTCGGTCAACTTGACTGGTTTTTCCTCGAACCGATTACTTGCGGCGCTAGGCACAGTAACCTGTCGTTCACTTTTCGCCCAATCGTCGTAAAACCTGGCGTCAAGTCTTTCTTGGACCACGTTGGATTAGTTTCCGTATCCAGTTGAGGGAAACGTGAACCTCATAAGATTAGGGATCAGAATCGTTGAGGAAGAACAATTCGCTGTCATTGCAAGGATCCACAGGTACCAGACAACATGTCTGAAACACTCGGAAAGAGAGGCAACGGACAACAGGCAGTCAAACAAACAGGCAAATAGAAATGCGATGAGAGTGTACAAGAAAAGTGAATAACATACAACAAATGATTAACCGTAGAACCATTATTAACTGTGTATCTGCGTCGCCATGAATGTTTTATGTACTCTTGTTCTTCAGAAAGGGATAAGCAGTAGGGGATGTGAAGAGATTCGAGTTGGGGCTAAATGGCCGATAAAGCTTCTAAATAGTACGTGTGCGTCTGCTTACGCGAAGCCATTTTGCTGCGCCATGTAAGGTGAACCATTTGTATATATTGCTGAGAAACGAGAGCTCATGCACATGGAGTGATGGAATACAGGATATGACAGTGAACTTCGGCTTACATTTAGTAGTCGAATGGGCCAAAGCAAGTAAATAGATACGTAAGCAATAACACTTTGAAGCTAAAGCGCTGCGTTACGCAGGGCAATTAACTGATGGGAGAAGAGAAGGATCGAAGGCTGAGTAATAAAAGGAAGAGGTGAGGCGGGTTGCCCACCTACAACGAGGAGAGAAATCGGTTGAGGCAAGTAGGTGGTTACTTTTGTAATAACACGTAGGACGCTAAGATGCTGCATCGCGCAGTATGATTAAGTCGTCCACGGATACCTGCGAGAAGGAAACTACTACGGGCTTAGTAATTGCATGAAAGCTGTGTGGCCTGATGCGCGGATTTGGGCTGCCAATGATGACGATGAGTTACTCGGTTAGCCACATTGCTATGTGTTAAAGTTAGTAGCGATCTGCATCTCGTTCCCATAACTCATCCTCCAACTGGTCTAGGCCAAAAACTTCTGCAATAGCGTTTAAATCGAGAAATCGGTGTTACTCAGTGCGGAATGCTGCATCCGTTGGTATCGATCAAATTTTCATTGGCGGCCTGTTCAAGCGAACGTATCTTTATAAAAAAGGAAATTAAAGTCTATTCTTATCGGAACTTTCCGTATAGTGATCGAATATTGTCTAGCGTTTATCCACGTTCTGTCTCTCTCATACTTATGTATTGGAGTTTGAGTTGTGTACATATCTGGAGGATGAACACCAGGTTGGGTTTGAACCTCCGGAGCCATAATGGGTCTGGCTGGATGTGATTTTATCTACCACGATGGTGTAGTGTAGATAGCTTCAGTAGTCGTTTGGGGAAAGTACGCTGCACTTTCGCAATCGCTAGTCTCTCACTTTTCCGCGAGTTAGTAAATACTAAGGAGCTGTTGTAACAGTGAATCAAAATCCATGCGGACCTTGCGATGACGCGTTGTAATTCATTTGGTTTCAAGAAATATTTGCGAAACAGGAAGGCGTAAACGGTAGTTTTCATTGTTTCGTCTCATGCGAGAATTCGATAGTATTTTGAGGAAAATTATGATAAAACACCTACAAAAAAGTATATTCTTCGTTATCATATTCCTGTTCACAACCAGATGAAAGCGTTGGCATGCGGGCAACGATACTCACTCTAATTGAACGACGTTCCACAGTGTGTACGGCAAATGTATTACCGAACACGTATTTAGGTGAATGACCTAGCAAGAATCTGACGTTTATATCATACTTCCAAACTGCAATCAAGTAAATTAAGCTATAAATCAAAAAGCTATGAACTAATTATGTGAATAAGGATTGCAACGTAATTCAACTTCGATCACCAATCTATACTTGGAACATCTTTGTGTTGTTGTTTCGAGATCGGCAGTCACAACGAGGATTTCTATTTACTTCCGAGTGAGCGACAGTCACTTATATCATTATGGCCACTTTTGAAACAATATGAGTAAAAAGTTGAAAAGAGCGGAGGATTCCAAAAACTAGATGCTACCATTCGCGATAGCTTTGCACAGCATAGACTGATCAATCATCAAAACAAGTCGCTGAGTACCGTCAAATTTTCAACCTGCAAACAATGTAACAGGAAAAGGAAACAGGTGGCATGCCCTGAGAATGTAATCACAAAAGAAAACCGAGTCTTACACACCAAAGGTACGCCTAGAAACTGGTGAGTTATTTCTGCTGCCATGTTGTGGAAAGTTCATCTTAGCAACGGAGCGTTGTCCACTATCAAAGAGCAAGAAGCTGTCAGAGTCGCATAAACACAAGAGATTGATACAATTGTTTGTAATGATATCAAGAATTTGAATGTTTTGCGTTACAGCCGGTTAATCGTGTCGCATGACCATAAGGATAGTGTATGAATTTATTTGCCGTTCCTCAAACGTCCACAACGGTCTCACCAGAGATGAACAAAACGTATGAAAAGCACGTGAGCCAGCCACATTTACACAGCCACCGAAATAAACCACGTCTGAAAGTTAATGAGCTATCAAATATGTTTTTGAGTGCTGCTAATGGTTTGGTAGAGGGTACTGAACAATGAGCAGTTATTTTATACGGGTTAAGATGCATTGCTTTACATACTCCGTTGAGTGGTCTGATTAAGTAGAAAATAATTTTGTGGAAAACGCAATTGGGACTTTATCGCATAAATAATGCACTATTCTTTCTTAATGTAGTAGCCTTCCACTTCGTATGTGTCCATTGATTTAATAGGTGAAAACGAGTAAATCCAAGCTATTCATAGGGAGTAGAACAGAGAGTAGGGCTAGGTAACAAAATGTAATCTCGGAGTGCGTTATGCAACCGAATTTCAAGTATGGCTTGCGTGGATTCTGAATAAACAGATTAGGAAAGCCTTATATGATGGACACACACGAATGGAAAATATGTTTCTACGGCATGCCATGGCGCTTGGCTCATTTTATTGACGTATTAAGAGGGCTGACTGCAAGCACCCGTGAAACTTGTGTGCTTACTGCCAACAAAACTTTGAATCAAAAATAACGAATGAATCTATGGTTACGAAGTAACTATAACAGATGCAATGGACAGGACGCCGCGCATTTTATCAAGCGATGACTGTGGCCTGCTTCAGCAAGATCTCAACCGCTTATCCACATGGTCTGCAGAAGTTCTTCTCCCGGTCAACCCAGCCAAGTCGGTATTTATGAGCCTGGGGATGGGCGCTAACGGCCCAACCTACATCCTTGACGGCCAAACGCTACATCCCACACCCTCCGTGAAGGACCTAGGTGTACCCTCACGCTACGATCTGAAGTCCGTGGACAACACGAACAGGCTATATCGGAACGGAATGCGCATGCTTTGGGCGCTCAAACGTAGCTCTGGCACATGGTCTGAAGAGGTTGCCACCCGCCTCTTCTCTTCTATCATTAGACCAATGCTAGAGTACGGTTCGTTCTCCTACTTTCCGATTACCAGAGGCGAGGCACGAAAGATCGAACGGGTCCAACACGTTGCTACCAGGCTGATCCCGAGTTTACGTGGCTTTGGGTATGAAGACCGGTGCGAGAAACTAGGACCGTACACCTTGTCCTACCGTCGGGTGCGAGTCGACCTCATTATGACCTACCGAATTCTACATCTCGGTGAGTTCCCCATGTTAAGGCCAATGCTGCACTTACGAGGGCCATGCAGCGCACGCGGACACAGATACAAACTTGTCGTGCCGCATATGAAACGTGTTCCCCACCCACTGTGCTTCGAACGGAGAGTGGTAAATATTTGGAACAGTTTGCCCGAACATGTGATTGAGGCAACATATGTGCAACAGTTCAAAACGTTGTTAGATTTGTATTTTGCCTCTATTCGATTCAGAGAACGACTGCACACTTACGATGACATATCACATTTGTGAATCCTGAAATATCGTAAGTCGAATATTTTAAATTTTACATGAGAACGACAATGATAATCAAGGTTAACAACTTTTATAACGTTTTTCGCTATATTTCGAAAAAGTTGTACAGAATCCATTTCTACTTGCTCTATAATACAGTATTCAGTAGTATTCAGTATTCAGATCAAGCTAACAATGTGCTTTCTGAACATATGAAGGATGCATATTCAGAAAGATGGAAAACTGAGCCTCATGCACTTTCTCCACGTAACTCAGGGTATTCGATAATAAAAAAGCTTAATTGGAAGCAAAATTATATATCAACCTTTGTCTCCTTATATTTAATACAAATACATATATGAATGTCAACTCAGTCCGTGAGGTTATTTAAAAGTTTTAGCTAGTGACATGAACTTTCTTCATTGTTCGTTCTTTTATTGTTTGGTAGGACGGCAATAAAAATTATTTGTACACATAATAAATTGAAGATGTTAACCAAAATAATTAAAATCTGTTTGCAAAATCAAGCTTTACGGTAATAGCGGCGATGTTAGTTTATCAGCTGCGACTTAACTACGAAGCTCTAACAAGAATAGTCTAAAATTACACACCCATTTTAAGTCTGTCATATAAAAACCAGAATCAGGAGAATGTTTAAAGTACAGTGTTTATATCTTGTAGCTTAACAACGAGAGGAATGCAAGTTACACTAAAACAGCGAAGTGATTCTTATGCAAACCTGCCTGGTTCTTATGTTAGCAGGAATCCGCCTGAAGCTTATAACATAGATATTGAGATTGCTGCATTAATTTTGTCTCAAATATTCATCTTTTATTCCGGTTGTTCTAGATTAAAGCATGGAGACTTCATAGGAGTTAAAACAAGGAATATCTGCAGACACGGTTCCTGTGGTTTCAAGAATCTGAGTGTTACATCGTTAAGTTTATCATATATTCCTCTCACAATTTTATTTGTTTTTTGCATAATGTGTCACCGCAAAAATGTGACCGTTTCTGTTTATTTTCCTTAGAATCATTAACCTTACGACTTAATGCGAATATTATTTGATTATACTACGACCACAAGTTACACTTTTGATTATGAACACACGGTCGATTTATGTCTAGTCATGTATCATCTAGGTAGATGTTAAGTCAGTTAAAATATACTTTGCCAATTAGGAGCATGCGTATTCATAATTGCACAAGAATTGTACAGGTGCATTCAAACATGAACTCTTTAGCAATGCATGATAAAGCTTCTAATGCAAAGTTAAATAAGCATGCGTCTCCTTGCATATAACTGAATGTGAAGTAAAGTTTTGAAACAAAATGTTCTATCTTTCATATTGGCGAAAGGATTAACATACTTCACATAAGCGTTCGCTTAGACAGCAGGGGAGACTGCGAGTAATTGTTATTGCATATGCCAGTCGTCAGGTCTAGATTTTTCGCAGACATAGCCTTTTAGATTGCCTTTAATTGATAAAATAAATCTATGTCATCAAAATGCATTCCGTGATCGAATGATAATTTTGCGGTTAAAATGCTTATTTACTTAATTTAAAAGTAGCATTTGTAAGGAACTAAGCGCCGACTCTAAATAATCAGACGGTTGGTATTGTGTCTGAATTATTTAGCACGAAGTTTTTAAAAATGTGTGGCCTAAAAGTTAAGTAACTTCAGCTGCTGGCAGACTTCACCAGATGAGCGTTTCGTACAAATCCCATTAATCCATTACTTATACATGGAAGCTGCAAATGAAACCCTACTCATTACCGGATTTACCAGGAAACACGTTATAAGGACTTTGGTGGATAAAGCCGATTTTGAAGGATACATTCCAAAATACTTTAAGATTCTATCAAAACACAGGATTAGTTACAATAGCAAAATGAATAGAATTAAATCAAAATCCAGCAACATTTGAACATTCTGCAGATAAGTGCATGAATTAGGAGTCGGATATGTGAATATCTAAGTTACATGGATTCCGTTCCTTCTAGATTCCAAGGATTATCCAACTTACTCAAACACTACGTCTCATAGTGGGTAACTGCTAACAACATGGCCTAGCTTTTCCAATTGGTCGCGAAAGAAACC
>CALYDF020004203.1:0-20629 GCA_944474145.2 Dicrocoelium dendriticum
GTGTGCAGGTAGCACCTGAACTACCATCGATCAGCGTCCTCAGCGGCTCTTATCTCAGTCCATACACCGCCTTCAAGGAGTCAAAGAATTCCTTGTGTTGACGGCGTTCGGCTTGGCACTCCATCTGCTTCGCAGTCTCCGTCCACTATACATTTTAATGCGACGGAACCATCGGGTCAGACGCAGTCGAAGTTTGCGAAGCTGACTATTCTTCCCCAAGTCACTGGGGTCTGCCCTATGTGCCGCAGTTGCTGCATTCCTCTCACACACAAATGTGCCAATCGTCGCATTGTTCTCATCAAACCAATCAGGCCGCTTACACCATGCGCGCCCGATGGTCTCCTGGGCAGCAGATCTCCCCCAGTTGCTAACGTCGTGCATAGGACGCACTCTGTGGCTATGCAGTCCACATCACACAGACGTGCAGCCATGGCTTTCTCCAGCTTAATACATTTCTCCACAGTACCGAGGAAGATAATGTTAAATTTACGCCTAATCACGGGGGAGTGCAGTACATTGATTTAAGAAAATATATGTAAAAATTGGTCCTCACCAATTTTGATCAGTGCCACACTCAGCTCCACGCCGTACACGTGTCATGCGCACTTCACGCATATCACTTTGACGTACAATGAATACTCCTCGGTTATGTGCAAGTTGCTATATGACTCGTACTCAGTACAAACCGAGTGTTCGTGGGAGCAACCTGTCACCGTACGCATTCGCTGAAGCAATGCCATGCGGACTGATGACATCTGTCCACACCGATGCAGCACGTCCAACGTGCGCGTTGAAAGAACCCAACAGAAATAGTCGGTCGCTTCTCGGCACGGACCGTCTCACGCAGGATAACTGAGTGTAGAATTGATCACGCGTGTCATCAGGATAAAGCATGCTTGGACCGTACGTGCTTATAAAAGTGGCCAAATTACCCGACTAGTAGGCGAACAGTCATTAGTCGCGCGCTGTTGCCTGTTGTTGCACCCACCAGCTGGCCATGGAGACGACCGGATATTGTAAACCTGACCCCATGATCACGTGGTGCTGTTGTGGCGTTGCCCACCCAGTAGAATGTGCAGCCAGCGCCTGCTTCGTGCAACTGTGCTGATACACCGATTGCGATCAACAGACAGGCGACCGACAAACGGAGTGAATGGTACGGCGAAATTGCAAGCTCACTACCAGCCTGTAGGTAGTTTTAAACAAAACAATCGTTCCAAAATATGTTGTTTAAAAGTACCAGCCACTTCTGTGCCGCACCAATGCGCACCTGAAGGAAAGCCGAGGCGTTCTCTCTGGATTCAGACCGTCCAATCGACATGATTAAAAGCGTCCATACGACTGTACGCGCGCACAGTGTCACACTTGTTAGTCTTCCCTTTGGTGTGGCCACAGACTCGACCCCAAAGTGCATCGCGTGATACGCAGCGGACCAATGTGTTCCAGATCACACGTGGAGTTTATTAGGCCAAAGAACAGGTAACATTACAGCAAGTGCTCGATAGTACTGGTTAACCAGCGGTTTCGTCGTCGTGTCTAGGATGATCAGCCAATGGGAGACATAGTACGTGATTGGTCATGCTGCCAATCTGGCGTAATGAGGTTTCACTAGCACGAGGGCGAGAAGAAATCTGTGATTGGTAATAAGAAGCGGATTGGTGGCTTTCTGAGGTTGTAACATTTGCAGCCTGTTGTAAGAGGGGCTCTGAAGGCATACACGAGCGTGATGACAACTAATTAAGTAGTGATAGGAAGCGGATTGGCTGAAACCCTGTTGGAAGGGAAACTTCGTAGGCTTACGGGTTGAATGCAAGTTGCCGTCTTGCTCGCTAGCCTATCTAGCCACACGTGCTGCGGTATGCATAGTGTAATCTTGCCACTGCGAGCAATCTGGAGAATCGATAGGTGTGCGACTACGCTTAGGATGTGCGTGTGATTGTTAAGGCAGTGTGAGGTAATCGGAAACAATGCAATAATTCGTATGAATGAGGTAAAGCTAGAACTTGGCACATATAATTTTTAAGAAGCTTTACAGCTACAAATTTCTAGTGCTGTTATTTTCAGTTAGCCGTGCACTCATGTGAATAGCGTAGGTAGGTATTGCATATGTAGTCGGCGCATTGTATACTAAGATCAAGTTCGCTGCGTAGGTAAGTTCATCATTGCATCTGTAGGCATTTGTTCCAGAGAGGAGGGTTCCTAGTGTGGCGGTGACACGACATTAGTGTGTTCGTTCGTCGCCACACCTGTGGGTCACTTCGGTAATCAGTTACCGCTACAGGACCCATGGTCCTGCCGTTACGTTAAGGTCATAGGAGGCATGTCAATCCTGCGTTTCAACATGATATTTACACTTCGTTTCCAAGTGATTGATAAGCTTTAAAACTCAAGTGACCCTAAGGCCCTGATATGAGGTGCCTACGAGCATTGCATGCGCATAGTAAGCATAGAGTTTGGAGAAATTTTCCTTCTTCAACAATGTCTCCGGAATTACCTACTTTCCAATGACAAAATGTTTCCCAGTAGTTATTAAGTCGCCAACAACCTGTGTCACGGCGTGCATACATGAATGCTTCTAAGACAAGCTGAAACAGTGATCCATAGCAGGCTTAGTGGGCGCGGTTGCCTTTGTAAATGATTGCAAACACATTGTAGGAATGCCCGTGGGTGAGACAACCGTGTTTATCTGTTCCAAGTACTCACCTGAAGTACCAGAGTAACACGCCTGCGTCGCCACTAATCATAAGCCTTGCGTCCTTTCTAGCAGGACGATGTGGCATGTATAAACACCGTAGTCATTGTGGCCCCTTTAAGTGTTATATTGTTGAGTAATGCCGATTCCTTGAGGAGAGCATGCCAGTCCATTGACGTAATAGGGAGGTTCCATCTGCATTGACTGTGCTTATAATGGTACCATTTGGAGAGCCACTTGTTAAAGCTTCTCAACACGTATGGGCGATCATATGGAAGTGAAGTCTAATTATCCTAAGAATATATAGGTTCATATGACTTTTACCTAAAGCCATACATGGAGACACTGAAGTGGTAACTGACTAACAAAGTCTCCCATGGGTTAGGAGACAAACGAACACTCATTAACGTTGTGTCAACGCCGCACTTGGAATCCTCTCACATTTTGTTGAGCCATCAACTATGATAGAAGTAAGCAAACATAGAATTTTCGTTGTTCGGTTTCAGGTTGTTCTACTAACTTCAATGGGAACAATGTCCCCCATGATCGGCGCAATAACAATCGCACAAAATTGTATAACAACCTAGCAGCCATTGCTGAACTGCGGAATACCGGTGAGATTATTCTCTGTCTACGTCACCATGGGCGACCATATGGAAGTGAAACCTAATTATCCTAAGAATTCATAGGTTCCTATTACCTTTACATAACGCAGTACATGGAGACACTGAATCGATAACTGATTGACATTTCGCCCATGGGTATGGAGATCAACGAACACTCACTGACGTCGTACCAACGCCCCACTTGGAATCCTATTATTTTTTGTTGAGTCATCAACTCTGATCGAATTAAGCAATCTTAGAATTTTCGTTGTTCAGCTTCACGTTGGTCTACTAACTTCTGTGGGAACTATGTCCCCCATGATCGTTGCAATGACATTCGCACACAATTGTCTAACCGCCTTGCAGCCATTGCTGTACTGTGCTATACGAGTTAGATGGTTGCCTGTCTACGCCACCATGGTTAGGCCGCTGAATAAGCCACCATTATGTAGCCGCCAGTGATCGCCACAGACCGCTTCGTGTGCTGGTTAGTATGTCTGTCCACACTGGTTACGTCTTAATCTTCGGATAATGTGGTGGCCAGGATCACCTCCTTTGACAAGCATCACAATTTACCGATTGGTCGGTTTCAGATTTGAGACCAATCATCGAGGTTTACTTCAGAGGCGCATCAGGGCAAAACGGAAGGTCGTGCTCGACCACATTCATTGGACTGTCTGTCGCTTATGCTGGCGGCTTCTAACCGGTGTCCCATTGGTTTACGTCCCATGACCAATGAGATTGTCAAGGACGCCAAGACAGCGTTCTCAGCCTCGCTAACTTGAAAGTACCGCACGCGATTTCGAAAATGAACCACGCTAAAAGCTTGGTACAATCCTCTAATATGCGTGTAAAATGGTATAGAGTTCCTGTCCAGCACCCGGTGCTGAGTGCTTTGCGCTCTGGCATACGATTGCATTGGTAGGCAATCGCTCGCGAGGTGGCGGATGTGCTTCGGAGGTTTGCTTGTGGGACTCTACCCAAAACCTTTGACTCAATAGCCTGACCCACAAGGCGGTGGGGAGCAGATCCTGCTCCTGGTGATAGCAGAAACAGTTTGGGATATGCTTGATGGCCGTAACACGTAGCCTTTGAGGTAAAGGAACGATTCATGTATGTTTTGCAACCGTGGTAGGATAAGCACCTGCGACCAGGGCCAGACGCAGGTGGGTTTTGGCGAACAAGCAGCCAGGGGCTGCCCGGCTTGAGGCGAGTAGTAACAAACCATTGAATCCCCGGAGGTGCCCATCAACCGTCAGAGAAAATGCGTGGCGCTCGTGCACTACGCCAATCGAGCTGTGAGCTTATAACCCGTAGACCTGTTGTCTCCCATGGCTACGTTTTACGGGAAGAGAGCTATCGACCACTTCCTAACCTCCGAAATGGATAGAGAAGGATAATGGCAGGGCGCCCACACATGACAGGAAAACGACTTGGGTCCTCAGCCAAAGCCTTCGATTAGATGTACACCCGAAAGGCTGAGGGTCTAGCACATGGTCAGTTCCCTGACTCACGCAGATTGGTGTCCTGGATCTTAGCAGGGAGAAGGGTGTAACCCAACTCCCACCCAACGGTTGCCACGAGGAGGCGCCCAGGACATGAGCAAATGGCACAACAGTAGCAGCAGTGGGTAGACCATTTGTCAGGATCTAGCCAGCAGCAGCCTCAGCGCACCATAGGCTCTCCCGCTGCCACAATGTATAGTAAAAGATTAACCTACATCGGATGCTCTGTTCAATAAGTATGATTCAGCCTCAATATTTCGCCTTTCACCACCGTTACTCCTCATCCTTTACACAAGGAAATAAAAAGTTTGTAACGTCCTTACATGGAGATTTCGATCATGACGCCAATAAATATCCTGTGGCCGAACACAGCCTTGAACTGAGAAAATCTGGAGAACGGGTACATGAATTTGATTTCTGTCTGACATTTTGAAGATGCTGTTATGCGAAACAATTGTGAAAATATGATCGTGAGGAACAGAGAAACTCAAACTCAAACTAAACGCTGGCATGCACATTATTATTATTAATATTATTATTATTGGTCACCATAAAACGCAAGCTGCTTGGACTATAATCAAACAAACTTAACAATCCAGGACAACACCCGTGTTTACCACTCAGTTGATGCACGGTACATGATTCAACAAGGCAAATTTGTAAGTTTCATGGTATGGAAAATGATTGTCTAGCTTGCGTGAGTAAATATATGTAGTCCTCGCATAGTTGACCAAACGCTTAGAATTCCATTATGCGCGTAAATGTAGGTGCGAGGAATTAATCTATAGATTTTGGACTAGTGACTACTTTCTTTTGATTAAATTGTTATACAACACGTCGTGTTTCGATGTGCGGATGAGTTGTGTAAGTGTCAATTTGGAGATTCACGCTTTGCTTAGTTTGGACGAAACGTAAATCACTGAAAATTAATTGGGTTGGAAGTGCACACTTTAAGGCTCATTCCTATTTAATTTATAGCTTGCATTATTATTAGCATCGTTCCCTTATTCCGGCTTCGTTTTTGCGCTTGTACTGCGGCGATTGGCGTTACTTAAGGCAATTTCGGTGGTTCAGTAGCTGACACCGACATCGCTGTTGCTGTGGCACTGAACTGCATCGTTGCTGCAACCAGACTGCACTTGTAAACGTAGGCTTGTCCAGTAATTAGCATTTTATGCCGCCAGATATGCGATTTACTGGCGAGCGGATTACCAGCGTTAACGAGTTACCAAAATTATGATTTTGAAACCGGATTACTGCCGCAGAAACATGTTAAAATTTACTGTGAAAATAAAATAATTTTCAGGGATAAGATTGCATAGAAAGACGGTCATGAAACATACTCGTCACGGGTCCCACTGAAGCCTAGTTAAGAAAAAAACGGCGAACCTAGTTTTCTGCATTAATGGAACTGTGGAATATGCGCAGGTTAGTGATAATATATTTTGCAGCTGATGCATCACACATGTAAGTACAAAGATTTAGAGAGTAAAGTCAGTTTAACTAATGCATCTTTTACAATGAACAATGAACAACGCTTTATGACGGGATAAAAGCAAGTGCTTGACACGTCCCGTAGGATGGTTAAGGTGAATATGATGAAATCAAAATATGTCTGGGTCATCTACCAAACGTCTGTCGTGATGAATAGCTTGATAATTAACATCAGTGTAAAATTAAATACAGTTATCGAGCGTAAACGTTTAGAAAGACACTGAGGTGCAGTAATCGTTGAGGTGAAGGGTGAGAAAAGTAAAATATGGTAGCTCACTTAGGTCCATTTGATGTATAAATCCTGCTTAAAAACATACTTGGAGTTATCCACAATAGAGGAGTTTAGGTAACGAATTGCTGGAAGCCGAGAGCAACATCTAATCGTTTTTGAAAACGTCCAAGGTAGGAAGGATATAACTGAGTCTGGGAGTGCGTTTCAGGGTTGGCAAACCCGAAGGGAAAAGTAATTCCGTCGACACTCTATACGGCTATATTGTTCCTTCAAGTTTAATCAGTTACCTCTGAGCTGCGTGTTGTGGCTAAGTTTCAGCAAATGACGGCATACGTGATTGGGGTCACTCAGTATTTGATACGCTAATACGAGATCGCCGCGCAGCCTTTGATAACGTCCGCTGAAAATTCCCAGCAACTTCAGCCTTCGGTGGTAAGGGTGATCCATCGCAATGAGGCTGGACCTTACCGTGGTGCGATGGTTTGTGTGCCTCAGTGATCCATTGAGCTATACTGGGTGGTGCTTTTGCACCTTCAGAGTCACTCATACCAGATTGGTCAATGTTTAGAGGCCAGACAAACTCAGCCTCCTGGCCCTCCAGGTTGGAGGTTAGAATGAGGGTGGCAACTTATTCCTTAAAAAGGACTCCTTTTAGCCCAATGCCAAACCCGCTACCTTGCGGACAGGTTTATGAACTAAAGGCTTTGTTTGAGAACCCTAATCATTCTCCTGTCTAGGCCTAGGCAACCTGACAGTATTCAGCCCAAGCAATACTATGAATCTCACTTCAAACATATTTCTGATGCTCTGGCCACCACAGAGGATAATCAACGGAGCCCTATCTGCCGCATCGAGCAGGGTGGATAGGGGTTTGGATGTTATTGCTCAAGCCATCCCGTCTTCTTATACCCCCTCCTACGCTTTTTCACCATTATCGTCCCGTTCCAGCTTCACTGTTTTCAACCACCCAATTCTCGGCCCTCCCCCACCTTGCTTCAATAGTCGCTTGTCTTTTAGTTTCAACTCACATGTGAACGCGGAGCGTCATTCCTGCCCTGTCAACAGGCCCATATCCAAGCCAGCGGTCAAGCCCAGTTCATCGGCTTCCATTTGGAGCCCTCGATCCTCCGTCATATTGGTATGCCTCAATGTTCACAAATTACCTCAGATCATTCAACAGGCAGCACTTGCCCGAACAATGAACAATGAATTTATACGGGTTAAGGAGGGTTGCTTTACAAGTCCCGTTGGATAGTTGGTTGGGATATCCACATAACAATAATGATGATAAGGATAGTAAATAGCTAATAATTTAAATATGAAAATAAGGACTTATCGTTTGCTTCGCCGCAGTCCTGCGATCCTCTTAGATTCACAGCATCCACAGATAACAACAAATAATTCCAGGGTAAACACCAGGTGTAGGATGGAGACGTAGTGTTAAGTAACAAATTGTAAGTGGATGAGTGCATCGTCCAACCGTCTTTTAAATACTGTTAGTGTCGGTGCAGAGACGACCAATTCTGGGAGAGCATTCCACGGGTGACAGACACGGATGTAAAAGAAATTTCTGCGGCACTCCAGACGACTGTATTGTTCTGTGAGTTTTAATGAGTGGCCCCTCAGGTTTGTATTGCTGCTGAGTTGCAGTAAAGGGCGGCACACATGATGTGGGTCTCGCAGAATCAAGTATGTCATAATCAGGTCGCCTCGTAGCGTGCGATAGCTTCCACTGAACAATCCTAGTCGTCGCAGCCTCTCCTGGTAGGAACGATTGCGCATTCCAATTACGTTCTTAGATGCCCGGCGTTGAGGCTGCTCCAATGCATTAAGGTCGTGTTTCAGCCATGGATGCCAGGCTTGAATTGCGTATTCGACATGAGGGCGAACATACGCACTGAGCATTTGTCGAAATATGGAGCTATTTATTTGTCCAAACGCCAGCCTCAACAGCCCAACGTGTTGGTTCCCAGTCTTCGAGGCCTTTTCGGATTGCCTGGAGCAACCCAAGTCATCTTGAACCGGGACACCCAAGTCACGTTCGAGAGTTGATTGTTGCAGTACATCCGTTCCGAGCCGGTATGAGTAGCTTCTTTGATGTCGAATGGCAAGCACCTTGCATTTACTGACGTTGAAATGCAATTAATTTTGGGTCGACTACTGATACACCAAACCTAAATCACTCTGAAGCACTTGTTGGTCGGTGTTCTCCTGGATCCTGCGCCAGATCTTGATATCATCGGCAAACGTTAGGAAGTTTGAAGCGATTCTTTGTGCAAGGTCATTAATAAACACCAGAAACAAACGTGGACCTAGAACCGAGCTTTGAGGCACATCACACTCCTCTTGTATGGGGTCCGATAAAGAGCTCCGAACTCTGACCACCAATTGCCGTTGAAATAGAAAGTTGGCGATCCAGCTTAAAAGAGGGTCGCCGATCCCGTAATGCTGCAGCTTGGATAGTAGTATCCGATGGTCTAGACGATCGAAAACCTTGGAAAAATTCAGGTAGATCACATCAACACCTTCTCCAGCGTCAGCTCCCTCGGTCCAACTACTGCGTGCAATTAGTAAACTAGTTGTACATGACCGCTGTCGACGGAAACCGTGCTGTTCAGGAGTGATGAGGTTGCAGTTTTCCAGATAGCACACCAGTGCATCTGCAACTATGGATTCCATGACCTTGGAGAGTATAGGAAGAAGGGTTACTGGACGGTAGTTGGAAGGATCAGTTCTGCTTCCACCTTTGTGAATCGGGCTTATTATTCCAAGCTTCCACATGGCGGGAACTTGGTTCTGGTCTAAGCAGTGCTGAAAAAACTGAGCTAAAGATCCTGCCGGCTAGTTTGCTGCTGCTCCCAATGTCTCAGGACGAATGGTGTCGACACCGGGCGAGCTGTGTTTGCGTAGAGAAGTCAGCTTTTGCATTACAGCCTCTGCGGTAAAATTGATTTGGGTTATTCCTGGCGAGCAGAATGCAAAGCTTGGTAGATCGCTTGGTGGCAAGACTTCTTGAAACGTAAATAAATAATTAAATAAATAAATATCTTATATACGTGGGGGCGTATTGCATCTGCAGTGCGTTTGCAGCTTCCATAGATGTTCTTGTTGGGCCATCGGCCGTCTTGAGTGGAGGAAATCCTTGCCTCACCTTTCGTAGGCTATTAACGTGCTTTTACAGCAGTTTGTGGTTAGCACTGAAGGATTTCGCGATGTTCTGCTGATAGTCGGCTTTGTCTTCTCTTAACAGTTGAGTGCAGTGGTTACCTTGGGCTACGTAGTTGTCCCACGTTTCTGGTGCTGGAGCATCTCTGTACACTCGCCATGCTGCGTTGCGTACTGTCATCCATTTTCAGGTTCTGCTCCTAACGAAAGAAATGGATTTGCACTTATTGCAAGCTTTTATCTCTGAAGCCTGTGCAACCAGCTGACTGAATGTGTTGATGAACTCGAGCCAGGCGACTTCCGGGGGTTCTTCTTCGAGAAAAGACCATGTTGTGACGCTGACTAGCTGGGCGAGTCGTTCGTACCTTGTGATGGTTCGCACAGTATCATCGTTATCATTCCGATATTCTGCATAGCAGACGAAGTTGAAACTGATGACTGCGTGCTCACTGCGACCCAACGGGCAGTCTAAAACTAACGCATCAATCATATGCTCCTCGTTGGTAAGCACAAGATCCAGCACAGATGGCCTGTTACCAGCTCTGAACCGAGTGGGCAAAGTGATGTGGTTGTAAAGAGGAACAGTAGTTACTAGATCTTGTAAATCGGTTTTGAATTGTTCACCGGTCGTGGCAGGGGCTTCTAAACAATGTACGTTGAAATCACCCATGATAAGAATGTGAGTGTACTTTTGTTGTAAACTGCACCTTAAAGCAGCCATTAGGTGGTAGTCGGTTTCGGGTGTTGAGTTAGGGGTGCGGTACACCAAGATAATAAGGCAAGCGTCCCTGCCCTTTAACTGCAACCGTCACCAAAGCGAGTCAGGTTACTGCGAATCTGAATCCTCCACGGCTTCGCACTGTAAGTCGTTTCGGTAGTACAGGATTACCCCTCCTCCTTTTGTGAGCCTGTCGTTCCGGATCAGCGACATGCCGGGTAACGAAAATTCAGCGTCCGTCATTCCCTTGTGCAACCATGTCTCGGTGATACCAATGACATCATACGAGCCGGAAGCTTGGCGATCTTTCAGTTCAGCCAGTTTGTTAGAAAGTCCCTGAGCATTTGTATACAAGCAGGCCAGTTTCGCGGTATCTAGGATCCCGCAGAGAGGTGAAGCTGTCAAGTGTGGGAGAATGCCGACCGATGGGAGGTCGGCAGTTACTCTTTTTTTGATGGGTCAGTGATACCTCGTTTGCAACTTGATTCGGCCAAGGTGCTTCCCAGCCTTCGTTTAGACCTACGTCAGAGTCAAATAAAGCAGCAGTCAAGTTACACTTCTGTACATTCGTCAGAATGCTTGCTGCTTCAGTTGCTTTAATATTTGAGCTTTGTAAAATGTTTGCGACCTTTAACCGAATTTCGGAGGGAAGATGTTTCCGATTCCTCCGACATCGATCCAAAACATCCTTTGCATGTTGCTCTGACTGAACCACAAGTTTTAGGATTCTAGGGCCGCATCCTCTATAATTCGATGAGAGAGGTATCCTGGTGAGCGATAGTGCCACAACATTATCCAAAGAAAGTGTTTCGCGAATGAACCACCACTGTTCTAAATCGTGCTTTCCGTTCGCTTGAACAACTTTAGATTGATGTTTTGGCACGCCATGTATGAAGCTTGTGTTTGGGCGGTCTTGCTTGCTGTGCCGCTCTTCAGTGTTTCGTTTCGGTTGTCGCGCGCTCCAAGGGATATCAGGATAGATACGTATCGCACAGGATTCGTGATTTAGCGCGCTTGTGGAGAGCAAAATATTTTCTACGTCAGTGGAGGATTATAGAGTTACTTGAATATGTCTGGGTTCACCATAGTGTGGCGAGTTCGGATGACGAGTAATTCGTAACAAGTTTATGGGCTTGGCTTTGATACTCATCCGCATACACAATGGAGACCCTATCGATCGATATCTGCTGCTTATCGGAGACCCGCCAGCGAGATTCTAGCTCTGTGCGCAGTCAGCGACCCCTTCAGGTGACAGTAGCAGCACTTTCTCATTGCGCCTATCTGGTGACGCTGCAGCTTCGAGCACTGGCCAAGATGTTGTTGGTATTGCCCTGAGTCCCCGGGCTGAAGCTGTTCTGGTTGACTGGATTCCAATCAGCAGACGGCTGTGTGCGGTTCGATTGGCTGGCTCGTTCAAAACTTCGAAGTCGCGGAGATCTAACTGGTGTCTATTCGTTATCACCGCCTATGCAACGACAAACTGTAGCGATGACTCGGTAAAAGACGACTTCTATCCTCAATGAACGAGCTCCTTAGTCACAGAAGAAGCTCGGACACTGTAGTGCTGGCCGCGGATCTGAACGCTCAAGTTAGAAAATTATCCACTGATGAGCTCTATTTGGGCGGCCAACATGGTGTGGGCTTCCGTAATGATGACGGTGAGCGGTTACTTCATTTGTGTGAAGATGCTCGCTTATTTCTTGCGAGCACTAATTTCCGACACAGCACCCGCCGGAGGGTGACTTGGCGCCCACCAGCCTCGAACCAGCTATGGACGCAAATCGATCGCATTGCGATAAGTTACCAATGGAGAGGCTGCGTCCAGAACTGTCGCTCGATTTGGAGCACAGGTGTGGACACCGATCATGCACTTGTATTTGCTGGCCTGCGGATAGTTTTCGCGGACGCGCAAGAAGACGTTGTGAGCGCATCGAAACCAGCCAACTGGCGAAACCAGTTGTTCTGAATGCCTATCAAAGTACGCTGTCATGCGAGTTGGATAAACGCTCACTGGATGCATTTGAAGCTCACTGGTCTCATATTCGCCAGTCCTTACTAGCAGCAGGCAAGTCCTCATGTGGTATGTCTAATCGCCAACATGGACATTGGGTTTCTTCACAGTCTCTGGAACTTATAGATGCTCGCCGGCATGTTCCGGCTGGAAGCGAACACAACGTGACTAGCAAATACGTCAGGGTATATCTCATGCTAGCCTGAATAGAGACTGCGGATCCTGGTGGTCTCATCGTGCCTCAGAGGTGGAAATGTTCGCTGCCTTTGATGACCATCGTACGTTGTTCCGGCTGATTCCGGAAACGGGCAGCAGAAGACCTGGGGTTAGTGAAACTATACGTGACGATAGTGGACAGCCTATCCACTACTTGTCGAAACGCTTGGAGCGTTGTGCTGAGCACTTTCAAAGCTAATTAATCGGCCGGAATGGTTAGATTTCTCGCCGGCCACTGATCGCCCCGCTCCTTGGGCTGTCCCTTTGGATCCACCCTTTTGCTCAGAAGTCGAACGTGAGATCGGATTTTTGAAGTTCCCTAAAGCCGCGGGACCTGATTGTCTTCCTCCAGCCCTCTTCAAATTCGGGGGACCTGCTCCTGTGGATAATTTACATGAATTACTAGTTAGGCTGTGGGAGCAGGAAACTGTCCCAACCGACTGGAGCGGCTCCGTCATAGTCGCAATTTTCAAGGGAGACTCAAGATCGGAATGCGGTAGCCATAGAGGAATCAGTCTGCTCTACATCACTTCAAAATTGCTTGCCTCTGTCATTCTTCACAGACTGACTGGCAATTGTGAAGGCCATATTCGTGAAGAGGAAGCCGGGTTTCGTCTAGGTCGTGGCTGCAATGACCACATCTTTACCTTGCGTCAGTTGTTGGAGCACCGTCACATATATTTGCGGCCCACCGTTGTCGTGTTCCTCGATATCAAAGGTGCATTCGATTTGGTGGATAGACATGCACTTCGGGACTGCGTACTCAGGAATGGTGTACCTGAGAAATAATTAAATATTATCCGATCATTATACGCGCGTAGCTCATGTAGAGTGAGGGCAAGTTGTCGTCGCCCTTTAATATTTCTGGTGGTGTGAGACAAGGATGCCCGATGCTACCTTTCCTCTTCACCTTCGCTATTGACGAAGTCTGGAAGATCGCGTTCACAGGACACGAATTTGAATGTGCGGATCTGCTCCCAGGAGAACGACTTCTTGACTTAGAGTATACTGATGATATCGCGCTAATCTGTGACAGCTCACAAGCGTGTTAAGCTGCACTGGACAGATTAGCACCGGCTGTCCGTCACTTCGGGCTTTGCTTCGCACCCTCGATGTGCAAAGCGTTCCTCCAAGATTGGCTTGGACCGCCTCCTACGCTGAACTTTCCTGGCGATCAGCTGGAAGTCGTTCAAAAATTCAACTACCTGTGAAGTTGTATCAGCGTCCGTAGGATTGAAGATGAGATCACGAATCGTTTAGCAAAAGCTCGAGGCGCTTTTGCTAACTTTCGCCACTTATGGCGGTAGAGTGTACAATGCCGCGGTACGTTCGACCCTACTGTACGGTTGCAAAATCTGGCCGCTTAAAGCAGCGGACCTGAAGAGGCTAGTTACGTTCGACCACCGGTGCCTTCGTAATTTAGCTCACATCTGGTAGGAACACCGCGTGAGTAACGAGCGTGTTCGACGCCTTGTTTACGGCACAGGAAAAGGCACTGTACCGCTCAGCACCGTCATTTCACGCTTCAGGCTTCGATGGTTTGGCCACGTGTTACGCATTCCAGCCCACCGACTCCAGCGACATGCATTGTTTGCGCGCCGGGGGTGTAAATGGAATAAGAGAAGGGGTAGCCAAGCGATTACTTGGAGGAGAGGAATGAAGGCCCTCACTTCTGAGCTGGCCTCTGTATGAGCGTCTCGGCTCCCTGGTTGGGGTCCGAAGTACAATGAACATGTTTGAATGGATACAATCGTTGAAATGTCTAGGAGCCGACCTCAGTTGCTTTCGTGCTATGTGTATCTTTGTCCCACACCATTCGCGTTCAACTACGATCTCATTATTTAACATTTTATAATTTTGCATAATAAGTTATCGTATTTTTTCTGCTGCATAGAAGCCGGCTGGTAGCTTACCGGAACGGTGCCCATCCGTTACCGGTGGCTCAGCTGACTTGCACCGTTGCATTTTATTCGCTTTTTTCTTTTAGATATTGCTGCACATTAGCTGAGGTGTTTCTTACCTCTAGTTAACGTGTATAGTATATGTGTGTTTGTGTGTGGGAAGCGGCATGTGGGGAAACCAACGTTATCTTACCATAACATGATCAAACTGAGCCTCTCACGTGCTAATGTTGATCACAGGTCTTGGGGATCGAAGGCGGCTAATCGGCATGCATGGCGCGATCTGATCACGAAGGCAGTTACCGAAGGGCTGGAGAAAGACCTCATCCTGCAGAGAAGAATCGGCAAGTGCGGAAGCGGAAAACGCCAATGGGTTGTACTCCATCGACATCGAGCACCTAGTGCTAGAGCACATGTGGTCGCAAGTGTCTGAGTCAGGCAGCCCTAGTGAGCCATGAGCGAGGCCACTCGGGACCACTACCGAAGCAACGACGGGTCCTGCAGAGAAAGTCGGTAGAACCGGCGCACCTTCTGTAGGTAGGCTGCATTCGATTTACTAACCGCGTGCTTGCATGCTGTCTCTTTATTGCAGGTGGTGGGTTTTCTATGTTGTCCTTATACTTTTCTTTCTCATCATTATGTCTACCAGAAGTATCTTCTATAAACTTGCACACGTCGTCGAAGCTAATGGTAGTTATGTTTTGATAATATTTTCTCGTCTGTGACATTTCATTAAATAAGTTTTCTGACTTCTTGAACTTATTACGACTTCCTTCGTTATCAGTTTATTTTATACACCTATTTATTGAAGAGTTCTGCCGCCGTATTTGTATGCGTTAGCCGATTTATTTTAGTTCATCTCGTCGTTTCAAGAGATTGGCAGTTGCTTGATATCCCCGGTGTGGCTGCGCTTGCTGCGCACGTTGGCAGCGTGCCTACCTGTCTATTTTTCACTACGTTGTCCATACTGGTTCTAGGAGACAGTTGGTTGTTGCTGGAGGGGACGTGGTGCACGATCCTTATGGCCGTGTTAAGATCAATGAGTGGTTCCATGCACTCAGTGTGAAGCAGACTATAGTCCAGCCACCGCCTTGTGTTCGCTTGATTTCCCAAATGCAGCTTGCTTGTGTTTGCCTGTGAAGGAATGTATGCCGGCTCCGTTGATGAAACTTGACTCCCATCCGCATACCTCCCGGTCTTATTCCTTCAGGTTTATACTAGATATGGGGTGTGTGGTTGGAGCTGTGGGTGGTGCAGCGCAAGCCACCCATGGTCCCTCTGTAGGCGCAGGCGTCCTGTGGCTGGCCACAGTGACAGGCAAATCCGAAACCGGATGTCGCCAACCATATATTTTGGCGCTCTAAAAAGCATGGGTATTTATTTGTTTTCTTTGCAGTAGCTTACATATAGGCCGAGACAGATAGAATGAGAGATTTAACTTTTGTGTGTGAGGTGAACATGATTGACACTTTTAAACTGTCCCAGGCGTTTATGTATAAAGTTACGCTGGGTGTTATCCAGTAAGCGGAAAATGTTGAGAAAAATTTTGGAAATGGTGATAAGATGTTGGAAGTATAGTCGGTTGGCTTCAACTTGCTGCATGACATGTTTACATGAGGGCAACACTGGAAGCATTTATGAGAAGGAGAAGAACGTATGGCAAAATCGAATGAAGACGAATAGTATCATTCAGCGTTTTCTTCTCAGTTTGTATTTTTTGTGTGGTTAAACGTTAGACGTGGCTGAATTAGCAGGATATAAAGAACCGTGACAAAAATGGATATCATAATTTTAGTTTTCAATTCCTCTGCAATCCACACTTATTGGCGTCTGTGAGTTATGATTTCCCGAGTAGGGAAGGAAAGACGGTCGGGTGAAGAATGGTAGTCGTTTTGTCAAAGTTCTGTTTTTCAATACGCCACTTCAGGGGGGCATGGTCGATTGAATGCACTGTACGTAGCAAATTCCATATGTAGTTGTTACCAACACATACGTCTCAACCCCCACCTAAGTAACATTTTCCCATTGCAATTTAGTCGCTGAATTTTTTCATTATTGCAGCATTCGGTAAATGTAGACTGCTGTTTTAGACAATAGTTGCGAGTCGCATGCTATTATTTCAATAGGGAGGCAGTTCCAGATTCCAGTGTATCCGTTTAGGTAAAATTGCCTTCGGGCATTAGTTCTTGTTTTGAACACTTGGATTTTGTTCATGTTATTCCTAAATTCGTAAACTACCTTCGTTTTGAAGTGAAAACTGATATTTTGCACGAATACACGCTGAGTGATCAAATCTAATAGGTAGGTTAGCCCTAACTTCATGAGTCTTAGCCACAATGGTTCCAGTTGTAGCACTTTACAACGATCAGATTAGTGTTGTTTAGACGATGAGTTAACGAGACCCTCTGTGAATGATCTCTGCACGTTTTTAAACACATGATGTCGCATTACTTGCTGCTTGTAAAAATAAGCAGACAGTGTTTTAGCAAAGCGCAGGTGCAGGTCATAAACTAATGCAGTTTAGGTTCACCCATCGAGAATGATTGTGAGATGAGTTTTGCGCTTTTTGTGATCTGGCCGTTATGAATTCAACGTGTTTAACAAAATTCAGTGTGTTAGAGTATTGGATACCTAGAGCTCATAATATCTTATTACAGGGAACGGGCTTACCACTAAGGTAAAAATTATTTAGAAAAGTTCGAACTGGTAGGTCAAGTGGTAGTAGATGTCCGCTGAGAAGGACACTTGTTAGTCGGTGCACCAAGACTCTAAAGCCAACAGGTATAAGCAAACTTTTCCAGGATTTCGCACATTCACCGAATATTACAAGTGTATAGGGTATTTATATTATCCGCAAAGAAATCTGGTGTCCCAAAGTGTATTTTTTCAGTTACAACATTGATATACTGTCAGGAAGGCGAAGTGGCTGACTACGGTAGTGCACTGTAGCAGGGCGAGATTAGCCAGTCCACATGAGCGGCTGGTAGACCCGTTACCGTGTTCAAACCGGAAGCTGATGAACTCAGTCCGTCAGCATGACACGGGTTGCTACGAGAAAGCCGTGAATGAGCGAAACTACAGCTGGTCAGTGCGGACCGTTAGTAGATGTGGAATCTGTCCAGGCAAGTGGCGTGAGTCAGTTCAGAACATGTAGTCGGAGATATTAGCAGGTGACCTAAAACATTCACTGTGGTTTGTTCCTAATATACTTCGGTCTAGCAAGCTTCGGAGTTATGTTTCTTCCTCGACTGGCTTAGCAGCGCAGAAATTAAAGGCGAAGGGAAGCATTACAACATAGAAATTAGAAAGTGCAAGCGACTAACACGCTGCCTTGAACTACACTACTGTTGATCTTTAGTGGTGAGGCTTAGTATGCCCTGTTGGTACCTGCTGCGTACGATCAGATAGATTAGGTTTGAAACATGGCTGCAAGGGACCAGTGACACCGAAATTGACTACACCACCAAGAGGTTGTTATGGGGCACTCTGTTAAACGTCATCTCTATGTTAAAATTAGTGTGGTGGCTGCTCTACTGTTGTCAGTGGAACTTGTCAGATGGTATCAAAAAGCTAGCTGACAATGTTGGCATAATTGTTGTTGCAGAAAATCACTGTTGAACAGGTTTTTTTAATTCATTGGCAACAAGTGCATACCAGTTTGCCCTTTCCCAATTCTTTCCAGTATTCTCGAAATAACCTGTGGGTGGTTTATTGAACCCTAAAATATGCTTTAGTTTTGGACCATTCTTATGTATAGGTTCCATAATGGACAGTTTCCATTGATTCTGAAACATCCCTTTATTCATAGATAGAGTAAGCATTTTAGAAGCAAAAGCGGTATATTCCGGCCACAAAACTTTATTCGAGAAGTTGATAGACCATCAGATCCAGGATGAAGCGGAGGACTTAACCGATCAGTGTGAACTTGAATGAGGTAGCATTCGAGATGCACTGTGCTAAGTTGGTGAATATCAGTGGGAGTGCAAATCGTAAGTCTGCTGCTTGGGGTACTAAACAAAGTAAAAATGTTCAGTTATGACGTTCCCTATTATGGTGCGGTCCCTGGTTAAAGATATGTCAAATAATATGATGTATGATAGCCATTTAGTTTGACTGCCTACAGTAGCTTGACCATGGCTTTAGATTTATTGTTATGTGCCAGTTCTCGCTTTTCCTCTACTAGCAGTGTTGCACGAATCGACCGCACCTGGTCAAAAAGCTTATCTTGTCTGATAAGCAAGATGAAGTCGCGAGTCTGTCTCATTTATGAGAGAAGTATTTTCAGCTTTCGTAGAAGCCACGCTTTGCGAGTAATTTTCGTGGTAATCTTCCTATCGCATCTCAATATGAATGGAGTAAGGGTATGAGTTTGTTGGATATTTGCGCATGTATCGTCTGTGCAACCAGTGGAACTCTGGTGAGAAAGCAGTGATCACAGTTAGTTTCTCGCAGCAGCATAGCAATTGTATGCCAGTTTACAATTTCGTAGTCCCTGTTAGTTGTCTTGTTTTACAACATGGGGCCGGATCAGGTGCCTCAAAACTGAGGTACTTGGCTCTGTGAACACAACCTGGGAAATGATGTATTAGATAGACACCTGTTCATGTGTGCTGAACAAAAATGAGATTAAATATTGGTTTACCTGGTAGTTTATGCACAACTGGTGTTCATTCTTAAACCCGGACTTCAGAACCGAAGCTCAGCAGCTTTGGTCGTGTCCCATACTCTATCCATAAAATCTCTGATAAATTAAAGTCGCCCTCGGTTGGCCTTTTACTTAATGACAGCTCAGAAGCATACGCAAAAGCAGACGTCATATGTTTTAAAGGCGATGCACCGTAATGAGGTGATTTACAAATACTTCTAATCAAAAATATTGAGTGATTCATTGCTATAATGCCCCACGTCAATTCAGTTAATATGCTGAGTTAGTGGTACACTATTAATTAAGTACAGAGTAGGCTCCGAGCATAAATAGCATACCCATCCTCTTTACCAACCTGTCGGCTCTTCAGGAAGAAGAATAGCCTACTATTTCGTAAAACTCATTTGGAGTGTTGGGGTCGTTCCAGGTTCCAGTGATGAGTAGCACACTAATGGTTGATAAAGTAATCAGACTGCGCAAATTATGTACTTCATTATTAAGAAAACGATCGTTGAGATGAAGCAACTTGATAGCGCTTCGCTTTTGTGACAGTGTTCGAATTTCATTTATAAATGATCATGATGAGGGCGGTGGCGGTGGTAAAAACCTCGGGTTACTGAGGCGGCAATAATGCTGGCATAAATGTGCTAGATTTTGACACCGGTTGGAAATGGTGCTCGCCCGGACTATTACAAAATGGCACTAAGGTTAGGGGCGGTAGGTTTCAGCCGTCGTAAAATATTGCTGTGGTTGGGTTCCGGGTTGCACATCTTGGTGGCCGGTAAAGCTATGTTGGGCCGCAGGTGCTACAGTGGTTTCCGTCAGGTATTCGGGATTTGCTACCTTGTGTTTTGGCGACATGAATGTTAGCTCCTTACATGGCATGAGCAGTCTCGGTGTCTGACACTGAGAATGCAACGATCCAGTATCAGATGCATCTGAGATACGGAAGAGCATTGGGTCAGAGGGCTCAACAGACGAGATTTGAAGTCTTGTACATGAGTCAGGCTACTCGTTTAAAGTTATGTTCCCTCTTATTGTTCGCAGAATATCACCTACTATGCACATATTAGGTAAAATTAAAGCTTGACTAATTTAGACGAACATTACACCGCTATGCGTTTGTTTCATTTTTTAGCACCGACATGATAAATTACTGTGCTGGGGTCCGGCCAATAGACCACTACTTATTTTTCTTTGGAGTAGATGGTTGACTGTTTAGTTTGCTATCTTGGATGCTTACTTTTAGCGCATTTTCATTCAAAGATAAAATATCATATAATTTGGTTGCACCGGGTGTGGTAGCGCGTACGCGCGGGCCTTACCACGACCGCACTTCGTAACTTGTGATTGGATGCCTGTCCGTTCGCGATCAATACCAGGGTTGTTTTGAATATACTGAGTGCATGTACCGTTGGCGGGAATAGAAGTTTGTGTTGCGTACC
>CALYDF020004204.1:0-20593 GCA_944474145.2 Dicrocoelium dendriticum
GTCAGCTGAGTGTTGGAAAGCGGCATGTGGGGAAACCAAAGCTACGTTACCTGGACATGAGCAAAGTGAGCCTCCCACATTCTAATCTTAATTGCAGGTCATGGGAATCAAAGGCGGTTGATCAGCGTGCATGGCGCGATCTAATCACGAAGGCAGTTGCTGAAGTGCAGGCGAGAGACCTCATGCATGCAGAGTAAAAGCGGTAATTAAGGAAGCGGCAAGCTCCGATGGGTTGTACTCCATGGACATCCAGCGCACGGTGCTGTAGCACTTTCGGTCGCTAGTGCCTGGGTCAGGCGGGCCTAGTGAGCCATGAACTAGGCCACTTGGGACCACTAGCGAAGTGACGACGGGCCCTGCAGAGAACGTAGGCCGAACCGGCGCAGCTATTGTAGGTACGCTGCATTCGATTTACTACCCGCGTGATTGCATGCTAAGTCTCTTTATTTCAGCTGGTGGCTTTTCAGTTTTGTTATAGTGCGTTCCTTTCCAATATAAATGCCTACTTATACTCTCTTCTAAACATTTGCAACGTCACTTAAGCCACTTGTAGATAATTTCGGTAGGATTTTCGTGTCTGTACCATTAAATAAACACCAGGCTCAAGCTCGCTGGTTAAACTGTGATTCCAGGTGCAGTATATGTCCTAAAACAGTGCATTTTAAGCTACGCAATATCTAAACATCTTACCTGGATCGTTACGCCCGAACATATGCCTCGCTCGAAAGTTGCCGACGTCCGCGTTCATCATGTATTTTTCGAACTTCGATCGGACATAGAAGCGGAAGTTGAAACATCGGCTTCGATATTCAAGCGTTGGCCTAATCATCTACAGCTCTTCCTGTTCTAACCGACGGTTTCTATGAAATTACTTTAATGCTTCGTCTCCCAGAAGTTCGTCTTTATGCCCCATGTTGAACCTGCTTATTCTGGAAGAAGTCCCCAGCCTACCAGCATTGATATACGCCGCGCAATGTGTGTGATCCAATAGTCTTCGTCTTTTGCCTTCGTTAGGATGGCGAGCAAAGCCTTTCCGGTGGGACTGACACTTTATCAATGTCTTCTCGCCGGAGGCATCTGCTTTCGACGTTCGAACACTGTAGTATAACTTGGAGATTCTCTCGAACCGCTTGTTGTTGTACGCCAGTTCGTAGGCGTTGATTTACTGGCGGCTGCTCACACTCGCAACAAACTACCTGGCAACGCTAACCATGTATCCGTCGGGTGTAGCAAGTCCACCGGCGGTCTCAACGAGCGTAAGCGTAGCAACGGTATTTGAAGCTATAGCGAGTTTGTAGTAGCCAGAATACATTCAATTATTAACCGGACATCTTCCAATGAAACCATTGCTGAAGCTTAGTAATCATAGCTTGCTACTCAAATGTTTGCAAGTAATGTGAACACAAGATGTAAAGCAGGTAGTTCCCTTCAACAATTTGAAAAGCACGCAAAGAAGACGAAGGCTGGCAGACCCATGCATTTCGTCTTGTCTCCTCAATACCATTAACAATAACCGATATGCATAGATACAGCTAACAGTGGGTGCAACCAGACAAGCTTAAGGTGCAAAACGAATGACAGAAGTTCACACCTACGTCCAAGGCAACTTTAGGCTGACAAATAATTGTTTCTGAACACACAAGGCTGGGTTAATCCCGCTTATAACGACAGCCTCAGCAAACCGAAGGAAGCGGGGATTAGTGTGACGTAACACAACTTTAAACGCTGAGCCCAGATCTATCTGGTGACCCGAGTCTAATAGGTATTTGCCTATCGAGGAAGTCGGCGGTCTGCTTGAACATGGAATCTGAGCAAGTTCACGTGGAACCCATCTTGGTACATGTTCCTTTATTCGGGAAGTCAGCATTCTATCAGTTCTGCCTATGTAACTTTTTCAGCAGTCACATACAAATTGGTATACACAGTGTGAGTTGGCCCAAATAGGCTGAGCTTCCTTCGTTGGAGGTATTGGCAAATTTCGGACTCGGTTGATGACGACAACTTGTTCAGCCTAGTAACTTCCTTGCGTGACCGGAATTACACACTTAGTTGTCTTCAGCGTGGCTAAGTCATCTTTGAATGGTAACTTGATGTACACTTTGTTCTTGGCTGCCGTTTGCACTAAGTTCTTTGGCCCTCGCGGTTGGCTGTGTTTCTCGATAAATATTCTAGGGTAACAGTTCGCCATTAGTGTTGCTGTAATTAACACTAGCTCATTGTCCAGGCAGTCGGTCGAATAAATTCGTCTGGCACAACTAACTAGAGTCTTCACAAGTGTCCGTTTGTACCGCACTGGTGTGAAGCTGGTGAAGTGCAGGTACCGACCGGACCACGTTGATATTCGGTAAATGGACTTCTTAATCAATCCATCAACCCTGCGACTTATGAGTATATCCAGGTATGGCAGACAATTGTTCTGTTCTATTTCGCATGTTACCCGTAAGTTAGCATGAGCACCATCGTGCCGTTCTACCAAGTGTGTGAGCTGCTGCTCCGACGAACAGAAAGCCAAGATATCATCGACATATCGTTTGTAGTAGGGCACCTGGGCTATTTCCTTAGAAATGCCTCTTTCTACCATCAGCATGAAGAAATCAGCGAGCACAAGACCTCATAGGCTACCCATTGCTACGCCGTCAATCTCACGGTATGGTGTAATCCAAAATTGCAAATCCACATTCTCCGTGCACAATGGTAGAGATTGTCTTAGCAATTCAGGCGGAATTGGTGGCGAACAGCCACCGGTTTCAGCTAATTCGCACACGTAATCAGCCGTCAGATGTAGCGACACGTTGGTAAATGAGGATTCTACATCCAAGGAGCATATGACTTTGTCTGACAGGTTGAGTTCATCCAGGTCGTCGATGAGTTGAAACGAGTCTTTAAGGCTGTACGGATTGAACTGTTGTTTCAGCGGAGCTAGCAACTTCATTAACCAACGAGCGAGTTTATGCTGGGGCGCGTTCATCATTGAAATCATCATCATCATCATTACACGTTAGCTGGAGGTGGAAAACACCTCAGCTATTGTGCCGCAATACAAAAGGCAATAAAAGAAAAACAGACAGTGGCACGCCCGCTGAGTCCCCAGTAACGGATGGACATCGTTCCGGAGAGCTAACAGCTGGCTGCCGTAAAAGATACTCATATTATGCCTAACGGTTGAGATCGTGATTGGAAGGGGATGCTAAACAGGAGGGGGATGGACAAAGGAACTCACAACACAAACGCCATTGGGGCCGGCTCCCAGCCATATCAGCAAGTGTGTCCACCCAAACGTGTTCACCGTCCTTAGGACCCCAGTCAGGCAGTCGGGATGCACCAACCGACGCCAACTTCGAAGTGAGGGTTTTCATTTCTTTCGCCTAAGTCATCACTTGGCCTCCCCTCCTCCTCTTCCAACCGCACCCACAACGCGCAAACAATGCACGTCGCGGGAGTCGGTGTGCTGGCATGCGCAACCCGTGGCCCAACCATCGGAGCCTGGTGCGTGATATAATGGTGCTGATCGGTTCACTCGCTCTTCCTGCACCAAATATGCGACGCCGAACACGCGCATTGCTCACGCGGTGTTCCCACCAGACATGAGCTAAGCTGCGAAGGCAGCGATGATAGAATGTGACGAGTCTCTTCATGTCTGTCGACCTGATGGGCCAGATTTCACAGCCATATAGGAGAGTTGAACGGACGGCTGCGTTGTAAACCCTGCCCTTGAGGGCGAGAGTAATGTCGCGTCTGCGCCACAGGTGGCGGAGACTGGCAAAAGCACCTCGAGCTTTTGCTATACGGTTCATAACCTCATCTTCAATCCCACGGGTGCTAATATAGCTGCCAAGGTACTTAAATTCCTGAATGACTTCTAGCAAATCACCACCAAGCTTTAGCGCAGGGTTGGGTCCCTGCCAATCTTGGAGAAGTACTTTGCATTTCGATGGAGCAAAGTATAGCTCAAAACGATTGACAGGCAGTGCTAATCGGTTCAGTGCTGTTTGGCATGTTTGGGAGCTGTCACTTATTAGGGCAATGTCATCCGCATACTCCAAGTCAAGAAGTCGCTCACCAGGAAGTAGCTCCACACCTTCTATGTCGTGTCCAGCGAACGCTGTTTCTATGACTTCATCACTAGCGAAGTTGAAGAGGAAAGGTGACAGCGGTCATCCTTGTCTCACCGCTGGTGATACTGAATGGTGGCGAGAGTTTGCCATAAACACTCACCCTGCCCGAACTATTTGCGTACAGCGCTTTGATAATGTTTACATATTTATCAGGTACACCTTTCCTCAGCAGACATTCCCAAAGGGCACATCGATCGACTGAGTCGAAGGCGCCTTTTATGTCAAGAAACACGACAACGGTGGGTCGCCAATAAACATGGCGGTGCTCCAACACT
This sequence comes from Dicrocoelium dendriticum, assembly GCA_944474145.2. NCBI lineage: Eukaryota > Metazoa > Platyhelminthes > Trematoda > Plagiorchiida > Dicrocoeliidae > Dicrocoelium > Dicrocoelium dendriticum. The sequence goes on from CALYDF020004204.1 coordinate 4,391, forward strand.
TGACGCAATGTGAAGATGTGGTCGATGTAGCCCCGACCTCGACGAAATCCGGCTTGCTCTTCACGAATCTGGCTTTCACGAGGGCCAGTCAGTCTGTGGAGAATGAGAGAGGCAAGCAATTTAGAAGCAATCGAAATCAGACTGACCCCTCTATGATTGCCACATTCTAAACGGGAGCCTCCCTTGAAAATTGGGACAATGACGGAGCGGTTCCAGTCTGTCGGGACTGTCTCCTGCTCCCAAAGTTTTACTAGCAACTCGTGTAGATCATCTACTAGAGCAGGCCCACCGAATTTGAAGAGGGCTGGATGAATTCTATCTGCTCCTGCGGCCTTATGCAATTTCAACAGCCTGATCTCACGTACGACTTCTGCGCGTGAGGGCGGATCCAAGGAGACGGCCCAAGGAGAAGGGCACTCAATGCCAGCAGAAAGCGATAACTCAAGTTGGTTAAATTGCATGGCAAAGTGTTCAGCCCAAAGCTCCAAGCGTTTTGACAGGCTGTGGATCGGCTGCCCACTCTCCTCTCGTATGGTCTCGCTAACACCAGGTCTCCTGCTGCCTGTTTCCCGTATCAGACGGTATAACTTACGATGATTACCAATGGCAGCGGCTGTTTCCATCTCAGAGGCACGATGAGACCACCAGGTTTCGCGGTCCTTCTTTAGGCTAGCACGTAGTTTTGCCCTGAGATTTTTGCGAGCTTCATTGTATTCGCTTCCAGCCGGAATACGTCGGCGGGCATCCATAAGTTCCAGAGACTGTGTAGAGCCCCAATGTCCGGTTTTGCAATTTGTTTTGCCACATGAAGACATGCCTGCTAATAGCAACGCTTGACGAGTATGCGACCCGTGATCTTCAACGGTGTTTAGTGGGCCCCTACTCAGCCTAGATGTCAGCGCATCTTGGTACACATTCAGAGCATCTGGCTTCGCCAGCTGGCTAGTGTCAATTCGTTCACATCGACGTCGCGGACGTCCACCGAAACGCACCAGGAGGTCGGCACAGACAAGTGCGTGGTCACAGTCCACGCTCGTGCTCCAAATCGAGCGACAATTTTGGACACAGCCTTTCCAGCGGTAACTGATTGCGATATTATCGATTTTGCGTCCATGACTGGCCCGAGGCTGGTGGCCGCCAAGTCACACTTCTGCGGGTGCTGTGTCGAAAGTTAGTGCTCGCGAGAAACAGGCGAGCATCTTCACACAGCTGTAGCAATCGCTCACCATTATCATTACGGGAGCCTACACCATGTTGGCCGCCCAGATGAAGCTCATCAGAGGACAATTTTCCGACTTGGGCATTTAGATCGCCAGCCAACACCACAGTATCCGTGCTTCTTCTGTAACGAAGGAGCTCGTGAAGTTGCTGATAGAAATCATCTTTTACCGAATCAGTGCAACAGTTTGTAGGGGTGTAAGCCGCAATGACAAACAGGCACCGTTTGTCCCCGCGCGACTTAGAGGCACGGAACGAACCAGTTAATCTAACGGCGCACATCCTACTGTTTAGTGCGATCCAATCAAGCAGGGCAGCTTCAGCCCGGGGACTCAAAACAATGCCGACGCCAGCTTGACCGGCATTTGAAGCTGCATCATCGCCAGATAGACGCAACGAGAATGTGCCGCCAGTGTCGCATGTGGGGATCTCAGGGTAAGCACGGAGCTCGAACCTTGCAGGCGGGTTCCTGATAAACAGTAAATATCGATCGATAGGGTCTCTAGTGTGCGGGTAAGTGCTGCCTGTTGGCCAATCTGCAGCAAAGTGCGCACGTTGAGGCATGCCAGTCTTAGCGAGACATGAGGACTCCAAAGGGAAACGGATGAGCTGACGTTGTCCGCTTGGTTAAACATGGACTTGTCAACTGTATTGGAGCGAGGCCCTGCGATTGTGTGCGATTTGAAATTAGAAGACAAGCGACTATTGAAGTAAGCTGGGGGAGGGCCAAGAATTGGGGATTGAAAACGGGGGGATATAAGTAAATTTGGAGCGGAACAATAAGGATGTAGAAGCGCAAGAAGGGGGATAAGAAGACGGGAAGGCCTGAGCAGTAGCATCCAAACCCCTATCCACCCTGCTCGATTCAGCAGATAGGGCGCCGTTTATTATCCTCTGTGACGGCCAGAGCATCAAGAAATTGTTGTAGGAAAGGTTCATTGTATTGCGCGGGCAGAATACTGTCAGGTTGCCCAGGCCTAGACAAGAGAACGATTAGGGTCCTCAACCAAAGTCTTTGGTTCAAAAACCTGTCCGCAATGCAGCGGGTTTTGGCACTGGACTACCGAGCGCCTTTTATGAAATGAGGAGCCACCCCCATTCCAACCCCCAACCTGGAGGACCAGGAGGCTGAGTTTGTCTGGCCTCTAACCATTGACCAATCTGGTATGAGTGGCTCTGGAGGTGCAAAAAAAGCACCACCCAGCATAGCTCAATGGATCTCTGAGGCACGCACGCCATCGCACCACGGTACGGTCCAGCCTCATTGCGATGGTTCATCATTGAAAGGATTGGCCTGAGTGGCACTTCACTCTTATGTGTCTTTGGCGAACAATACAACTGGGGAATAGTGCTACCACTCGGTTTCAAACTATTAAATGTATCAAAGTCTATCACGCGTTGGAGCAGAAGCAATTCCATGTGACGAACTATGCGCGTTTCGACTTTGGTTAGGTCCCTCATTTTCGTGAGCCGTTCGTAATTACTCGCATCGTTGAGTATGGCGCACATCTTCTCATTATATTCGGTTTTATTCAGGATTACCACTACTGAACCTTTATTTAGTTTCATTACGACTACACCCTTAGCTCGTAGCTCACGTAAATCCTGCAAATGTTCAGCTATGATGGCAAATTTTTCATTAATTGGCATGATTTCACCTCATGAGCGATAGGGGTTAACTTGTTTCTGAGCCAAATATGCTTATCAAGGCTGGTTGGTTGGAGATCCTTAAACTGGTCATAAAATTCTCAAATTGGCTTTAATAAACATGCCGTCCAACGTTCTAGCGGGGACTTTGTAATCAAGCCCAAGTTATAATGCTTCTAACTGCAACCAATCAAGATCTACGTTTGGTAAATTCCTCAAGTATTTACTGGGATCACGAGCGATTGGTTCCTCCTCCTGGTTGTTCGTCAGCGAATTTTCTATGCGAGCAGAGCGATTTCGTCTTGTGCGGTCAAGAGTTGAGTTAAAAAAAGTTAGTGAAAATAATCCAGCAACACAGAGACAGATCCTCGACCAATGGTAGTAAGAGTGCAAGGGTTTTTAATAGTTCCGCAAGTCTGGTTTTAGCCGTCTCTAGGTGGGGTATATCGATCAACCCTTGGAAATATTTAGCTAATTTGGAACTCATTCGTATTAATGCTCAACCTTTCTTTCACTATATCAGTTCCTTCATTCTGCCCAACACCTGCAGGTGGGTCAACAGCAGGATGCCTGGTGCTGCAACAAACGGCATACACGACAGGAATATGGTGGAATCCATGCATCGCTGCTTAAAGATGGAACTACTGAATGGGCAAATTTGATTTTGGGTAGCCATACGAGTGTCACGGATGAGCGCGACGTATTTGATTTGGAACTGACAGAGAGCGACATCGGATGCATCCCGTCGCGACCTGTGTATTGTAGGTTATCCGGATTTGGACTGCTTGTGCCGCCTATTGATGCCGTACGCTGTTTTCGTGATAGCGTCTGACTTGAGTTCAACGTATCCGGTTGTGGTCCTCAGCAGCGGTGAGCATGCGACCGTTTTCAGAGATCGTCGACTGGAGACGTTGAACCACAACAGCCGTAGGTGCACATGCACAACTAACATGGGATTTGGACTTCTACACAGACACCGGCAGCAATTCGTACAGCTTAACAGCGTGGATGTCACCATGAGGACAACGAACCTGTTGTGTCGCCGCTGACGCATTTACCCCACGATCGCAAGTAGAAGGGCAAAGACGAGCCAGAATAAGACTTGTATACATGAAAGCACAGTTGCTTTTATGCTTTTGAAGGCAAAATGAAGGGAAGCTACTGAAGTACACTTGAGCCAACCAACATAATGTAAAACGTCAAATGCAACGGTGAATAAGCAACCATGTACTCAGGAGCGAATCGCACATATCCTTAAAGATAGCATCAATGGACTCCAAGAGTAAGTCGAACGTCCATCTACAGTGGCGGGCACTGGCCAATCAGAATAACTTAATGAAGCTTTTGAACAAATATCACGAAACAAACGAGAATAAGAAATGCAGACCCAAAAGTTGAAAACTAGTACAATAATTGTGTGACAACTAAATATTCCTTTAACATAACAAAGTAGAACAGTGATAAGAAGAACTACCAATGGAATGAGCTCTTGCAAATGGCACTGCTGAAAAGGACATGACGATGAGCGTCCATTAACTGTGACGTGTGTGTACCAATCGGGCTAACCCAGTGGAGCGTTTAAACAACAATAAAGAAGCAGAAAACAGGAAGAGTAAAGAATAGCTATTAAGCACTTTCACAAAAGATGAATGTCTATAGCTGTTCTCCTAATACAAAGAGTTAACTTCCGCTCTTCACAGGACATGCTACGCTGCCGAAGCTGTCCTTATTAACCGAATCAAGAAAGTACCTGTTTCCCCAACGAAGGAAAGACAACCTATCGGCGCCATTTCACACTGCGTTTGCCAATACACTTATAGCTGCGAGTCACGCAACATAGGCCGAATCGGGAGAATGTTGAATACCAGATTATAGGAAAACGTACTTAAGTTGGTGCAGCGTGAAGTTATCCAGTCTTCTGGTTCGTCTACCACCTGTTCACGAAAGCTACCTGCCTCATCCATAGCTGGACACTTATTATCTACTTGTTATCCATTCGACCCTGCCACACAGTTCAAAATCTTGTTGAGACAAGCTTACACCCGCATCCTACATTTAGTCGAGGCTGTCACGATCAGCAGGATAGAATGGGCACTCGGTGTTCAGAACGGTTGTTTGTAAGCTTAAGGCTCCCATATACGTATGGGTGTCATATAATTAACCCAACCTGTCTCTATTTTATCCGGTCACACCCTAGCTAAAGATATATATATTTTTTGTTATTATATTGTCACTGACGAGACAATACGAAATGTTAACATCTGCCAGCTTTTGTCTTCTCACAGCGTCGTTTAAAAATTAGTTGTCTACTTAAATCTACATTGGACGTAGGATTGAACTTCCCTCTTTAAATCTGCATCTCAAACTTATCCGCCTTTACTATTCCATAGATATATATTTGCAAATATATTACCGTCCACGGTATCGAGAAAACAATACAAAACGCATACATTTACTTACCTTCATCTTTGGTCCGTGCTTTCCAATGGTCAATTGTCCGACCCACCTAAAGGGCTGGTGCGGTTTAATACCGCTTTTTGAATCAGCTGTAAATTACCTCATTGATGGGATCGTCCATTTACTTGTGCGGCGAACAGTCGCTCAGCTAATTTATGCTCTGGTTTAGTGTCACAGTCGATCAAGGCCGAAATTAGGGGATACAATTCCTGCGAATTACCCAGCGAAAACTCAACAATCCTTTGAGCATCTAGGCCCAAATAGGAATATAGGAGTTGCAGTTAACTAGTCCAGGTGTCATTATTTCAGCTACTATTCCGGTTGGATATTTACAAATATCAATGAGTGCAAATAATTATCACTAAAGCCTACTTTCAGTACGATCACCAACGTGGGTTTGTGAACGTCTGAATTGACTATTGATAATATATATTTTTCTCATCAATTGAGAAGCGCCGTCCATTCGTGACACAGAACATATTTGTACAGGTCTTACTATGCTCTTACTGTTGTGTTGTAATATTTATTTGTGTTGCTGTCAACGTATTTGCCTTACGTGTTTGTGTTTTACGCCACCATGGAAGGTACTTTTGCGCTTTGCGAAAATTGCAAACACGGGGTTATTTTCATTGCGAGAATGTTTACTCTTTACAAAATAGTCGTTATGTGGGTCTGCATTTAACAGGTCGCCAGATGATCATTCGCATGATCAAAGTGCCATATTCGTGTCCACGTCAGGGTATCTTCCGAGCTTACTTCAAATGGATGACACACACGCGTACCAGCTAATTCCGATGAGAGCTAATTCCACAGAGCGGCATATGTGATTATTAGGAAGTCGGACCGCACACTTAGCGTGCATCATGGTGTAAGTAGGGCATAGTCTTTGTTATCATGAACACAAACGTTAAGGTGGTGCAATGTTAATGTAGCTGGATTGCTATATTTATTACCAAGAATCAGATTGTACGGTATCGTCCAGTTATTCTCAAGATTTCGCTGCCGCATAATGTCAAGAAGGAGTTTTGTAAAGATTCGTCTCAGCTAGTCCCGAACCGACGGGCAACAGTCATTCAGAAAAGCGCTGGACTGCCGTTTCGTTCCTCTGGGACGCTTCAGTAACGCGCACTCGCTGAAGGTTGCCGAATCCTCTCAGTATATTTCTCTTCGACCTACAGCCGGAGATTCATGGACGAGGGACAGCCAGACGGGTGATCGACAGATTCTCGTGTGACATGTAAACACACTAACATGTCCAGTGGAGTTCATTACTCCCACACAATTGTGTGGACATTCACTGTCAAGTTAGCTATGTTTGCCCCGCTGGACCGAAATTATCAATTGTTCGGCTGATACATGTGGTCGCACTGTGCACATTACTCGAGGAAAGCCATGCACTCCTGCAAAAGGTGGAACAAAATTCATGGATTCACACGCGATTGTGTGCCTCCAATTACAGCCACAAACATGCGGGCGTTCTTTATCCAACATCATTTGCCGATTGGATCGCCGGACAAGCGATACGGACGATGGCCTTTCCTAAACGCGCTTAAGTGCGTACCGGTCATGGCTAAATTACGGGGAAAGATGGAAACATATCGGAACCAGTGTAGAATTGTTTTGTCAGATTTACTCAGGAATACACTGTTTATGCTACATTATTCCAGAACGGGACATGTATTTTACAATTTTCATCTCTGACTGCGATTGTATGCATTGCATGAAATATACTGGTCACGGAGTGTCTGCCTTGAGCCATACGGTATTAATTTTATTCCTTAAATTTGAAAGTACAGCGATATAGTATAAAGATATCACGTATAGGCAGTTGTACGCAGAGGCCTTGGTAGTTGAGTGCGCGAAACCATTCGGAAATCAAACAACAGCGATAAATGGCACTTAGTTTTCATGCTGAGAAATTCATGATAAGCTTGCCTTGTCATGTTCCAAAGGGATTAAACTTCCTCCCGAATGAGAGATGCGACATTCTGAAGGTTAATTTGTCTGAAATTGAGAACAATATTTATATCGTCTACGAATAAGCATGGCGTGCCGTGTAAGTGATATAAAACAGGAATAGTAATGGACAGAGCACACTTCCTTGGATAATCTCACTGTGATTGGACTCGAAGGATAACATTGGTCGCCTCAGGCGACCATTTGAAAGCGACCTTTCAAGAAGGTGCATGTGATGTCCCAAAAGAGAACTACTAGCTTTCATCTAAACTTAAATTGTTGCCCAATTGTCTATTAATTTCTTTTTGTCTTCACTTTCTACCTCCAGCTCGACACTCGTCTGCTCTGTTAGTTACCGTGTTTACGTTCCCGCTTGTCTCGGTTCCCTCGTCCAGGGCCTCTGGTGGTCCCAGAAATCTACTCCACTGCGTCGGATTTCATTTACTTTCGATACCTGCGCTCGATTACGCACAACAACTAGGCTTTGTGTCTATTAGTCCTGCAAACTGAAGACTCAGATTCGTAAGCCAAATCTGAAATTTTTCTTGCTTTAGCTTTTTAGTGAGCTCCTTGCTTTTTCGATTTTACAGATAAATTTATTTGTTGCTTTCCTATAATACTTTCGTCGCCACATTGTTTATATTTCAGCTCTGATATGCACGAAGCACACGTAGTTTCTCAGTCCATTTGCTCTGTAAGCTTGCTAACGGTGGCTATTCCTGATTTCATGAAACATCCCAGATATTTGGTTTGCTGTTTTCGAGATCAATATGGAATATAAATTAATTCAGTTGGACGGGTTGAGATAAATTCAGATCACCTGACGTCTTTCTGTATCGGTGGAAACGCTATTTCAAAATATATTACTATGCCCACCGAACAAATCGACATACGAAACGATGAAGTAAACGATTTTGAATGATTTACAGCCTAACGCACGGGCTCTAAATCTGGGAAATCGCAAGCCGTCAACGTACCTCCGCGAAATCCAACGCATTGTTGGTCAATACTACTTGTGCCAACGAGAAATAAATGAGCTATAGCTTGCAGCTCTTCCAGAGACGTTGGCGACTAAGCTGCCATGTTCCTAAATTAGCCCCTGAATGAACTAACTACCACAGCAGACATGAGTGTAAGCGTCTTATGTCTCGGACAACTGGTAGTTTATGTAACGTTTCCACCAAGATAACATTCGAGTGTCGCGCGTACTCGCAGTCACCAAGTAGAAATGATCCTAAAGACAAGGATACTGCGCTCCTTCTCAGTAGGCCAGCAGCAATGTAGGCTTTGAAACATGGCACTTCACCGCCCGACGCTGCCCCCCCTTTGTCTACCGTTCATTGTAGCAGAGCACAATAGCTCAACATTTCCTCCGCACGTCCTCAGTCCGATACTCTCAAACCAGGTAATGAATTATGTTGGTCTTACTGTGAATATGACTGAAAAACTGGACTTTGTCGTGCTCACTGCACTAAGCACGAATCAAGGGTGTAAAGGTACCTTAACAGCTCGCCTGCTAACACGGCTAGCACATACATCAAAAACAACACAGGTCGTCAAATTTACCTTATGGTAGACACACTTGGAACACATTTCTTTTTGACACGGGTGTGGATTTGGGCTTTATCCATATGAATGCGAGCGACACGCACTCAAAGGTCACATACAACTTGCGTGTGGTCAAAGGTTCTCCGATAGCTTCATTTGATCAGTGCATTATGAGCCTAAACATAAATCTCAGCCGGAGTTTATATTGGGTTTTCACTGTCGCGAACACTGTCGCGTCCACCGTCGCGTACAACTGCCTATACGTGATATCTTTATACTATATCGCTGTACTTTCAAATTTAAGGAATAAAATTAATACCGTATGGCTCAAGGCAGACACTCCGTGACCAGTATATTTCATGCAATGCATACAATCGCAGTCAGAGATGAAAATTGTAAAATACATGTCCCGTTCTGGAATAATGTAGCATAAACAGTGTATTCCTGAGTAAATCTGACAAAACAATTCTACACTGGTTCCGATATGTTTCCATCTTTCCCCGTAATTTAGCCATGACCGGTACGCACTTAAGCGCGTTTAGGAAAGGCCATCGTCCGTATCGCTTGTCCGGCGATCCAATCGGCAAATGATGTTGGATAAAGAACGCCCGCATGTTTGTGGCTGTAATTGGAGGCACACAATCGCGTGTGAATCCATGAATTTTGTTCCACCTTTTGCAGGAGTGCATGGCTTTCCTCGAGTAATGTGCACAGTGCGACCACATGTATCAGCCGAACAATTGATAATTTCGGTCCAGCGGGGCAAACATAGCTAACTTGACAGTGAATGTCCACACAATTGTGTGGGAGTAATGAACTCCACTGGACATGTTAGTGTGTTTACATGTCACACGAGAATCTGTCGATCACCCGTCTGGCTGTCCCTCGTCCATGAATCTCCGGCTGTAGGTCGAAGAGAAATATACTGAGAGGATTCGGCAACCTTCAGCGAGTGCGCGTTACTGAAGCGTCCCAGAGGAACGAAACGGCAGTCCAGCGCTTTTCTGAATGACTGTTGCCCGTCGGTTCGGGACTAGCTGAGACGAATCTTTACAAAACTCCTTCTTGACATTATGCGGCAGCGAAATCTTGAGAATAACTGGACGATACCGTACAATCTGATTCTTGGTAATAAATATAGCAATCCAGCTACATTAACATTGCACCACCTTAACGTTTGTGTTCATGATAACAAAGACTATGCCCTACTTACACCATGATGCACGCTAAGTGTGCGGTCCGACTTCCTAATAATCACATATGCCGCTCTGTGGAATTAGCTCTCATCGGAATTAGCTGGTACGCGTGTGTGTCATCCATTTGAAGTAAGCTCGGAAGATACCCTGACGTGGACACGAATATGGCACTTTGATCATGCGAATGATCATCTGGCGACCTGTTAAATGCAGACCCACATAACGACTATTTTGTAAAGAGTAAACATTCTCGCAATGAAAATAACCCCGTGTTTGCAATTTTCGCAAAGCGCAAAAGTACCTTCCATGGTGGCGTAAAACACAAACACGTAAGGCAAATACGTTGACAGCAACACAAATAAATATTACAACACAACAGTAAGAGCATAGTAAGACCTGTACAAATATGTTCTGTGTCACAAATGGACGGCGCTTCTCAATTGATGAGAAAAATATATATTATCAATAGTCAATTCAGACGTTCACAAACCCACGTTGGTGATCGTACTGAAAGTAGGCTTTAGTGATAATTATTTGCACTCACTGATATTTGTAAATATCCAACCGGAATAGTAGCTGAAATAATGACACCTGGACTAGTTAACTGCAACTCCTATATTCCTATTTGGGCCTAGATGCTCAAAGGATTGTTGAGTTTTCGCTGGGTAATTCGCAGGAATTGTATCCCCTAATTTCGGCCTTGATCGACTGTGACACTAAACCAGAGCATAAATTAGCTGAGCGACTGTTCGCCGCACAAGTAAATGGACGATCCCATCAATGAGGTAATTTACAGCTGATTCAAAAAGCGGTATTAAACCGCACCAGCCCTTTAGGTGGGTCGGACAATTGACCATTGGAAAGCACGGACCAAAGATGAAGGTAAGTAAATGTATGCGTTTTGTATTGTTTTCTCGATACCGTGGACGGTAATATATTTGCAAATATATATCTATGGAATAGTAAAGGCGGATAAGTTTGAGATGCAGATTTAAAGAGGGAAGTTCACTCCTACGTCCAATGTAGATTTAAGTAGACAACTAATTTTTAAACGACGCTGTGAGAAGACAAAAGCTGGCAGATGTTAACATTTCGTATTGTCTCGTCAGTGACAATATAATAACAAAAAATATATATATCTTTAGCTAGGGTGTGACCGGATAAAATAGAGACAGGTTGGGTTAATTATATGACACCCATACGTATATGGGAGCCTTAAGCTTACAAACAACCGTTCTGAACACCGAGTGCCCATTCTATCCTGCTGATCGTGACAGCCTCGACTAAATGTAGGATGCGGGTGTAAGCTTGTCTCAACAAGATTTTGAACTGTGTGGCAGGGTCGAATGGATAACAAGTAGATAATAAGTGTCCAGCTATGGATGAGGCAGGTAGCTTTCGTGAACAGGTGGTAGACGAACCAGAAGACTGGATAACTTCACGCTGCACCAACTTAAGTACGTTTTCCTATAATCTGGTATTCAACATTCTCCCGATTCGGCCTATGTTGCGTGACTCGCAGCTATAAGTGTATTGGCAAACGCAGTGTGAAATGGCGCCGATAGGTTGTCTTTCCTTCGTTGGGGAAACAGGTACTTTCTTGATTCGGTTAATAAGAACAGCTTCGGCAGCGTAGCATGTCCTGTGAAGAGCGGAAGTTAACTCTTTGTATTAGGAGAACAGCTATAGACATTCATCTTTTGTGAAAGTGCTTAATAGCTATTCTTTACTCTTCCTGTTTTCTGCTTCTTTATTGTTGTTTAAACGCTCCACTGGGTTAGCCCGATTGGTACACACACGTCACAGTTAATGGACGCTCATCGTCATGTCCTTTTCAGCAGTGCCATTTGCAAGAGCTCATTCCATTGGTAGTTCTTCTTATCACTGTTCTACTTTGTTATGTTAAAGGAATATTTAGTTGTCACACAATTATTGTACTAGTTTTCAACTTTTGGGTCTGCATTTCTTATTCTCGTTTGTTTCGTGATATTTGTTCAAAAGCTTCATTAAGTTATTCTGATTGGCCAGTGCCCGCCACTGTAGATGGACGTTCGACTTACTCTTGGAGTCCATTGATGCTATCTTTAAGGATATGTGCGATTCGCTCCTGAGTACATGGTTGCTTATTCACCGTTGCATTTGACGTTTTACATTATGTTGGTTGGCTCAAGTGTACTTCAGTAGCTTCCCTTCATTTTGCCTTCAAAAGCATAAAAGCAACTGTGCTTTCATGTATACAAGTCTTATTCTGGCTCGTCTTTGCCCTTCTACTTGCGATCGTGGGGTAAATGCGTCAGCGGCGACACAACAGGTTCGTTGTCCTCATGGTGACATCCACGCTGTTAAGCTGTACGAATTGCTGCCGGTGTCTGTGTAGAAGTCCAAATCCCATGTTAGTTGTGCATGTGCACCTACGGCTGTTGTGGTTCAACGTCTCCAGTCGACGATCTCTGAAAACGGTCGCATGCTCACCGCTGCTGAGGACCACAACCGGATACGTTGAACTCAAGTCAGACGCTATCACGAAAACAGCGTACGGCATCAATAGGCGGCACAAGCAGTCCAAATCCGGATAACCTACAATACACAGGTCGCGACGGGATGCATCCGATGTCGCTCTCTGTCAGTTCCAAATCAAATACGTCGCGCTCATCCGTGACACTCGTATGGCTACCCAAAATCAAATTTGCCCATTCAGTAGTTCCATCTTTAAGCAGCGATGCATGGATTCCACCATATTCCTGTCGTGTATGCCGTTTGTTGCAGCACCAGGCATCCTGCTGTTGACCCACCTGCAGGTGTTGGGCAGAATGAAGGAACTGATATAGTGAAAGAAAGGTTGAGCATTAATACGAATGAGTTCCAAATTAGCTAAATATTTCCAAGGGTTGATCGATATACCCCACCTAGAGACGGCTAAAACCAGACTTGCGGAACTATTAAAAACCCTTGCACTCTTACTACCATTGGTCGAGGATCTGTCTCTGTGTTGCTGGATTATTTTCACTAACTTTTGTAAATCAACTCTTGACCGCACAAGACGAAATCGCTCTGCTAGCATAGAAAATTCGCTGACGAGCAACCAGGAGGAGGAACCAATCGCTCGTGATCCCAGTAAATACTTGAGGAATTTACCAAACGTAGATCTTGATTGGTTGCAGTTAGAAGCATTATAACTTGGGCTTGATTACAAAGTCCCCGCTAGAACGTTGGACGGCATGTTTATTAAAGCCAATTTGAGAATTTTATGACCAGTTTAAGGATCTCCAACCAACCAGCCTTGATAAGCATATTTGGCTCAGAAACAAGTTAACCCCTATCGCTCATGAGGTGAAATCATGCCAACTAATGAAAAATTTGCCATCATAGCTGAACATTTGCAGGATTTACGTGAGCTACGAGCTAAGGGTGTAGTCGTAATGAAACTAAATAAAGGTTCAGTAGTGGTAATCCTGAATAAAACCGAATATAATGAGAAGATGTGCGCCATACTCAACGATGCGAGTAATTACGAACGGCTCACGAAAATGAGGGACCTAACCAAAGTCGAAACGCGCATAGTTCGTCACATGGAATTGCTTCTGCTCCAACGCGTGATAGACTTTGATACATTTAATAGTTTGAAACCGAGTGGTAGCACTATTCCCCAGTTGTATTGTTCGCCAAAGACACATAAGAGTGAAGTGCCACTCAGGCCAATCCCTTCAATGATGAACCATCGCAATGAGGCTGGACCGTACCGTGGTGCGATGGCGTGCGTGCCTCAGAGATCCATTGAGCTATGCTGGGTGGTGCTTTTTTTGCACCTCCAGAGCCACTCATACCAGATTGGTCAATGGTTAGAGGCCAGACAAACTCAGCCTCCTGGTCCTCCAGGTTGGGGGTTGGAATGGGGGTGGCTCCTCATTTCATAAAAGGCGCTCGGTAGTCCAGTGCCAAAACCCGCTGCATTGCGGACAGGTTTTTGAACCAAAGACTTTGGTTGAGGACCCTAATCGTTCTCTTGTCTAGGCCTGGGCAACCTGACAGTATTCTGCCCGCGCAATACAATGAACCTTTCCTACAACAATTTCTTGATGCTCTGGCCGTCACAGAGGATAATAAACGGCGCCCTATCTGCTGAATCGAGCAGGGTGGATAGGGGTTTGGATGCTACTGCTCAGGCCTTCCCGTCTTCTTATCCCCCTTCTTGCGCTTCTACATCCTTATTGTTCCGCTCCAAATTTACTTATATCCCCCCGTTTTCAATCCCCAATTCTTGGCCCTCCCCCAGCTTACTTCAATAGTCGCTTGTCTTCTAATTTCAAATCGCACACAATCGCAGGGCCTCGCTCCAATACAGTTGACAAGTCCATGTTTAACCAAGCGGACAACGTCAGCTCATCCGTTTCCCTTTGGAGTCCTCATGTCTCGCTAAGACTGGCATGCCTCAACGTGCGCACTTTGCTGCAGATTGGCCAACAGGCAGCACTTACCCGCACACTAGAGACCCTATCGATCGATATTTACTGTTTATCAGGAACCCGCCTGCAAGGTTCGAGCTCCGTGCTTACCCTGAGATCCCCACATGCGACACTGGCGGCACATTCTCGTTGCGTCTATCTGGCGAAGATGCAGCTTCAAATGCCGGTCAAGCTGGCGTCGGCATTGTTTTGAGTCCCCGGGCTGAAGCTGCCCTGCTTGATTGGATCGCACTAAACAGACGGATGTGCGCCGTTAGATTAACTGGTTCGTTCCGTGCCTCTAAGTCGCGCGGGGACAAACGGTGCCTGTTTGTCATTGCGGCTTACACCCCTACAAACTGTTGCACTGATTCGGTAAAAGATGATTTCTATCAGCAACTTCACGAGCTCCTTCGTTACAGAAGAAGCACGGATACTGTGGTGTTGGCTGGCGATCTAAATGCCCAAGTCGGAAAATTGTCCTCTGATGAGCTTCATCTGGGCGGCCAACATGGTGTAAGCTACCGTAATGATAATGGTGAGCGATTGCTACAGCTGTGTGAAGATGCTCGCCTGTTTCTCGCGAGCATTAACTTTCGACACAGCACCCGCAGAAGTGTGACTTGGCGGCCACCAGCCTCGGGCCAGTCATGGACGCAAAATCGATAATATCGCAATCAGTTACCGCTGGAAAGGCTGTGCCCAAAATTGTCGCTCGATTTGGAGCACGAGCGTGGACTGTGACCACGCACTTGTCTGTGCCGACCTCCTGGTGCGTTTCGGTGGACGTCCGCGACGTCGATGTGAACGGAATTGACACTAGCCAGCTGGCGAAGCCAGATGCTCTGAATGTGTACCAAGATGCGCTGACATCTAGGCTGAGTAGGGCCCACTAAACACCGTTGAAGATCACGGGTCGCATACTCGTCAAGCGTTGCTATTAGCAGGCATGTCTTCATGTGGCCAAACAAATTGCAAAACCGGACATTGGGGCTCTACACAGTCTCTGGAACTTATGGACGCCCGCCGACGTATTCCGGCTGGAAGCGAATACAATGAAGCTCGCAAAAATCTCAGGGCAAAACTACGTGCTAGCCTAAAGAAGGACCGCGAAACCTGGTGGTCTCATCGTGCCTCTGAGATGGAAACAGCCGCTGCCATTGGTAATCATCGTAAGTTATACCGTCTGATACGGGAGACAGGCAGCAGGAGACCTGGTGTTAGCGAGACCATACGAGAGGAGAGTGGGCAGCCGATCCACAGCCTGTCAAAACGCTTGGAGCTTTGGGCTGAACACTTTGCCATGCAATTTAACCAACCTAAGTTATTACTTTCTTTTTCTGGCATTGAGTGCCCTTCTCCTTGAGCCGACTCCTTGGATCCAGCCTCACGTGCAGAAGTCGAACATGAGATCAGACTGTTGAAATTTCACAAGGCCGCAGGGGCATATAGAATTCCTCCAGCCCTCTTCAAATTCGGGGGACTTGCTCTTGTAGATGATTTACAGGACTTACTAGTAAAACTTTGGGAGCACGAGACAGTCCCGACAGACTGGAACCGCTCCGTCATTGTCCCATTTTTCAAGGGAGGCTCCCGTTTAGAATGTGGCAATCATAGAGGGGTCAGTCTGATTTCGATTGCTTCTAAATTGCTTGCCTCTCTCATTCTCCACAGACTGACTGGCCCTCGTGAAAGCCAGATTCGTGAAAAGCAAGCCGGATTTCGTCGAGGTCGGGGCT
>CALYDF020004205.1:0-20575 GCA_944474145.2 Dicrocoelium dendriticum
CTCTACGAACAGGTTGGCATGTGTTCAGGTTTTCTTTTTTTAGGAAAGCCAGGGGAACCAAATGCACATATGTCACCTCACACATACTCCAAACATGATGCAATACTTATCAGTTCTACGTCTTCGTAAATCACAGTAAACCGTTATTCGTTCTTTCAAAGCGCCGAATATATTGTTGTACGGTAATGCCGACAGCTAGGTCTGGTCAAGTCGCGAGTGTGATTTACGCACCCAGGACTTGTACTTTCAAATCTACAACAGGCGCTTTGTGATAAAAAGACGTATCTTACGCGCACTAGCAAAAGCAGTAATAAACAAAATACCATATCCACTGAACACTGGATCGGTGTAACTGTCTTTTTAATGTTCGGAAAGAATCTTTTATTTTAAACAGAAATCCTGCTAGCTGCTGCTTAATGGACGAGTTTCTAATCAGCATGCGGCCATGTCTGGTTGTGAAACAATGAAACAATTATTGTTAATGTGAACAAAAGCACAATCTTAACATGTCCCATTGGATTGGCATCATTAAGCGTTCCATGGGCTCCAACATATTGTTATTTGCGATGCAGCGCGCAGTGCCGTGTTTACGGTTATGTTTATACCGAGCAGAGTCTAACACCCGACGAATTTCATTCAAAACACTTTGAACTGGAGCTTCGCATTCTGGGGCCTTTTATTACCAATCATCAAAAACCAACATTAGTTTGTAATTAAGTTGACTTCGGTTTGCCAGCGTGCCGCTTACTTGATATAACTTGGCCGTACGCAAGCTGTATGAGCATCTTTGTCAAATTCATTCGGTACAGTTGGATTACCCGTAAATTGGCGGCATCAGTGTCTACATGCATAAATAGACATTTAAATTTATGTAAAATATTTAGCGCAATGGCAAGTTTGATAATCCGTCTTTGCATCGTATACCCGGCAATGTCGGTGAGCGACATTTGCATTTTCATTCATGTTTGCCGCACACTGACTTGCACATTTTAAGTAAAGCATACAAATATTCATCTCTGTAATATTTACATATTAGTCAAGATCATTCATAACACAGTTCCTTTAATAGAGTGCATGGGTCTCTCTGCCTTTTCTTAAAAATTTTGGCGAACGTCGGGTGGTATGATCTATGAAGAACGCTCATGAATAGCGCGCACGACCTTGTAAGCCAGTGATTGGAAAAACGAAATTGGTTGGTGGCAAATTCTCATTACCAAAGTCGCCTTCTGGTTATCACGAATGTAACAAATAGCCCTTGTCCGACTTGTTCGTATGTAGTAAACAAATTATTATGTTACCGAGTGAGGTTTATAATGCACAGTTAATGGCTTGCGAATACCGCTTTAGACTAAGGCAACAGTGCATATATCATAACTTTAAAGCTTATCACTTAAATTGGTCAGACGTACCATTACGAACGTCTAACTACCTGCGAACAATCAGTAGTAGCACTTCGATAAACAAATGAAGGTTTAATGGTGAAAACTTATGCTTGTTGATGCTTAGGTAAAAATTAAACCAACAATGGAGAAACCGAAATATATTTGACGTTTCTATTTTGCTACACCATTATTAGGATGAAGTCTTATCAGAATTACAACTAAAATCCTGCTGTTCGTGAGTAATATAAATTACAAATAGCCTCTCTTAGTTTCAACTGCTATGGACTTAGCGTCTAGCAAATGGACGTCATCACCTCGCAGGCTAGCCACTGTCAGTGACAGTGGAAGATATGTGGTGCGATATCCCAGTTAGTTTGCAATTATGTAGCCCAACCAGCGCCCCCCATGACTCAGTGGCTTAAGCTGTTGGCTAGTTGGCATCTGTCTCTAGCGGTCATGGGTTCCATCCTCCTTAGAGGACCGAGAGAATGCGCACCACTGACGAGCCCCGATAGGGCGAAACTCGTCTGGTGCTTTTCTGTACAAGGCTCTGCTATGTAGCTTGTGAACTATTGGGAGTAAAGTCTTATCAGAACTGCAACTAAAACCCTGCTACTCGAAAGTAACACTATGCATTGATTTGATCAGGTTACTCCGAAATCTGGATCTAGACGTGCTTAGGCCATTCACTCATATTAACGCGCCCTATGTGCTCACTAGCTTAATTTACACAGGTAATGCAACTAAATGCTTAAAGCTTCATATTTAACCCCAATGATATCATAATCCTATCTTGCTCTTTCCTCTCACATGTTAATAAAACTGCTCTAAGCACAGAAAACCTGACCTGTATTACTCGAAACTGTTAAGCAACATTTTGTGTAACTTGTCTGATTGTGGATGATGGCTGCAATCGCTTCGTCTAGTTTAAAGTTTCTACTCCTATATTGAACCCGCCACCTCCATAGCATCTCCAATCTGTTCTAAAAATGTTAGCATGTATTTTTACTGTTAGAAAACGATAGGGAAAGCACCTGTTGATCATCCATAAATGTAACTCTTGCATCCATGAATAACCCCGAATAATTGACAAGCCTACATGCGTTAGCCTGTTGTCCATGTATAAAACATCCGTCCCTTTATGAGAATGGAATCGCGATAGCAGGAAAAATAAAACTCACCATCGGAAAATGTTCACTTTAAATATTTCCATTACTCAAATAGCGATGCCATCCACCAATTTTCAACTACCGTAGTTACAACTTGATGGACAAAACTGAGACTTTTATGCTATTTGACTCATATCTTAATATCCTGCTTCATTTATGTAACTCCTGACTTTCTCGGAATTTTCTTCTCATTTATGATCATATGTTAACCATAGCAGATATGCCAAACCGAAAACGAAAACGGGGTCTCGAGGTTTACTGTAGAAAGACATGCCTGGAAAGCATACAGAGAATATGAGAATAAGGATGAGAAAAATCAAGGAACAGACTAACCGTCATCCAACTATTCCCAACTCACGGCGAACATACACAGAGACATTTGCGTTTGCAGAATGCGAAGTGTATGTTAACTACAGAACGAAATCCCTAAAGAAAGCGCAGGTGCTGTGTTGTGTTTTCATAATTTAGAACCAAATTGACATATCTCCTTAACATACACAGTATAGATCAAAGGAATTGCGTTGCCATCCCTCTTTTGATAGTAGTTGGATCACTTGAAATAAGCAAAATACCTAGCTCTCAAGTACGACAACCTGGGGTCACATAATGTGTAATTCTAAAGAGATATATGCCACCGGATAAAATAGGAACAACTGAATATATGAATGGTCTGTATAAGGAAGAGTTTAAGTGTATTTTACAGATATACCTGCGTAGCACTGATGAGATCCCAAACTAAACCACATTGCGAAGACAAGTGTTGCACGTCAAAAGAATTGCTCCTATGTGGATTACAACATATTGGGGAACAGCAAGCTAAATCAATGTACCACTAAGAGGTTGGTTATGGAGCAAATTGAGCCAGGGATAAGGTAAAAACCAGTTGCGCTGTAGTGTGCCACACTGTGTTGATAAAACCAAACTAATGAACTGCCATTCGTAGCAGTAAGCATGAAAACGAGAAAACGCATAGGTATCATGAAAGTCCTCATTTCACTAAAACGTCTATCATGTTATTCCCGTTTGGAGTATGGACCTACGTGATACTTCATGATCGTAGCTGTCAGCATGGCTATTTGGTAATGAGCCCACTTCAGCTATTTAAAACAGTCTGGATAGTGTATTACAACATTTGTATTGTGTAACTTGACCCCGTTCATTGGGTGTCAACATGCGCGAAAAGCATCGAGCTAAGCATCCCCTAGGAAATTGATGCAGACGGAATTTCATATACATAATATAGTAATTATAACGAGTCCAAAGGTGCGCATTTTATCTTGCTAACAAGCTGTTTCTTCTTACTTATGTCTTTACACATGACTTGTCAAACCTTAGCATTTTACCCGCATTATACCAACGGTACATTTTTCCGGCAGTTCCTTGTGTAGCTGACAAAGAAAATAAAAGGGTGAATGGTTCACCAAATTTATGTGAACGCTGTACAATGCAACGTAGCTTGTGTGCCTGAAAACAGCTTGAGGAGTACCGCTCAATGTATTGGAGTCCGGGAGTTGTGATAAGTTCCAGTGAAGCGATAGTGTGGTGCTCAGTGTGATAAGGATCAAAACCGCCTATGATAATTTAGTTCTATTTTCTGGTACCAGTGGGTCTATTGCTGCTGGTTTAGGTCGTCGAGGTAGGAAGTACTAGAATTTCCCTACTTCTTAGTGAATCCGAAAAGAAAACTAAGGATACATCGGTCAATCAGTTACTGAGCCAGTTTCCTATCAGGACAGTTCATGCATTGCCGTTTACAAGAATAAGTTAGAGATAGAAAGAGTACGGAGTTAATAAAGAAGTAGCCCTATTAGACAGGCGGAAACAATTGCGCGCGATAAAAATTAATGAAGATAATTTGAAGTACAGATTAATATAGCTACTCACTGTTCACTCTCAGTCAGCAGACTTAGTCTAGTCCGGAAATGTACCAGACGCGGGTGATTTGATCTGCTGGGTCTCCTCCGTGGTTTGCACTGCAGCTTACCACTGCCGGATTCTGCTTTCCTATGCATTGCCAGTAGCTGGCATGACAGTAGAAGATGAGCAGAGCTATATCACAGTCAAGTGTCAATCATGTGGGTCGGCAGCTGTCACTCACGGCCAAATGGCACTAACTGCTTGCATCCGGAAGTCATGGGGGTGTGACCCTGAACGGGTCTGCTAGAAGTCGCGCGAACGACGAGACCCCGAGAGTCGAAACACGGGCTTGTCTGTCACTTTTCCAGACAAGCTTAAACCTACTGACTGAGTTTGATGAACTATATCTAATCATACCATCTGTGCTTCGAGTAAGTTCATTCATATGCGAGAAGAAAGAGTAAGATAGAATTATGCTATCGTTGAGTTTGAATATGAGACTTCAAGAATTTCTTTACAATCCCTCTGTAAATTACTTTAGTGATCCTATAGGCGCAGGTTACTCCGAGTAAATTGTTTGTTGTTTGCCTGTTGCTTTCGTCTCATATTGCCTCACCGGCCTTTTCTGTTTCCTTATCTCGCCCAGATCATTGAGACTTAAAAGCATGGTTTACAGCATATTCACAAGCGGTATCCTCTTTTCTATCCCTAACAAGGCTAATTCTCTTTCACGCTACCTTTCCAAGCCCTATCACCGTAAGCCTTTGCAAACCTGTCTGATTACTCTATTCTTGATCCCGCCTCACCCTGATCTTATGAATATATTCATGATACCCTGTAGCTCAGTTAGCTCAGTTACATCTGATTCATCACACCTTTCACTTCCCCGACCTTGGTATTTTTCCTTTCCTAAACTTTGTCCTATATGTTTTGTGCATAATCTCTGCTTGCGTCCTTAAATATCGTCCCTACATCTGCTGACCCGATTAGTCTCTTCATTCTGTGTAATCCCGACTCTTCTGAGCTCTCTCGCCTATTTTCTGACAGCTGCTAGTCTACTGAGTATCACTGACTCATGTTTGGCAATTTCACTGACCTTTGATTGAGGCTCAGAAGCATGGTATACAGCATATTCACCCGTGGTAAATTTGGTTTTCTTTTTTACTTTCGCTTGTCATCGTCTTCATCTTGTCCTCACTCATCGTCTCCTTCCTGCTTCTAGGTATTTGGCAATCTTCGGCCGCATATAAGTAATAGTTTTTCTTTTACATTGATCATTTTCACCGTTGTAAAATATATGACTTATGCATTCACACCACTTGACGTCACAGATTTTCTTAGTGGGCATTGCGGCTCTCCTTTTCTTTACTTTTCTCTTTCTTCCCCGAGGGTTGGAAATATCAACAGAAACTTACTAAGGATCCCACCTGCCCTGGAGTCTGCGACAGAATTAACCTACAAAGAGAAATGTGGATCTCTAACTGGTCTCCAACCCACTCATTCCCTTTCTGGTTTACTCGCTTATGGTTTGTCAGCAACCTCAGGCTGCTCAATCAACAACGAAAATATGACTTCCCCGGGTACCGACTGTTTAACGCAGTGCTCCAGGACGTGGTGGGTTTTCGCCTGGCAAGGGTTCTCCCTGTAAAATGCCACGTAGGTCTGTTTAACAGCACTGTGACGAGGCGGATGTGACTAGCCTCTAACTAAACTCACTGCCCCATGATTACGCAACCAAGCACACTCCCACCGTGGACGTCACACAACCCTTCTCACACTATCCTCGTGATCATTCGCAACTGCAGTGGCACTTATTCAAACTTGTATAACAGATAGACACATGCACTCCCACTTACATGTATGAACTCACAGATCTAAAGTTCATGGCTAACTTGCAACATTTTTACACCTTCCCCGATATTTGGTTAAATCATTAACATGATCAGGCCAACATAGGCGTGTCTCGCATTGCACGAGAATAGAGAATTTATTTATTTATTTATTTATAGATTTAGATATCGGATTTACCTGATCAAACAGATGCGTGTGTTAAGTAGGAACGTCAAATATGCTTCGGTTACTTCATTGTTGGTTTAATTTTTCTCAATCATCTATAAGCATAAACTTTCACCGTTAAAAATTTAGTTGTTTATCGTTGTGCCAGTAATGATTCATCGCAGGTAGTTAGATGTTTATAATGATACGGCGACCCGACCTAAGTGGATAAGTTTTGCTGATATGCTTTATGCACTGTTGCTCTAGTCTAAATCGGTATGCGCAAGCCATTGGCTGTGCATTATAAAATGCAACCTGTAACACAAAAATCGTTTGACAACTACGAACAAGTCAGACAAGCAGTACTTTTTCAAGACGCGAAAAAAAAGTGACTTTAATAATGCTAAAGTGCCAACACGAAATATGATTTTTCAAATCGTTGGGGCACAAGATTATGTGCGCTATTCAAAAGCGTTATTCATAGCACATGCCACCTGCAGTTCGCGAAAATGTTTAAACACAAAGAGACCAAGGCACTCTATTGAAGGAATTATGAATTTCTTATAAAGACACCATATCGTCATGCGAATAACCCCTGTAACTAGTCATTTAGCAACCGGATTTTAGGGCGTTGTGCTAAAAAGTTCGATGCCATTAGTTTGGAGAAATTCGACACATTGTTATTTATACTCTGGGGCCCATACATTGCAAAAATTGCCGCAGTCACTTTATAATGGCGCTTGTAGTTACGTGAGCACATGAAATAGCCTCTGACCACTTGTTATCAAATCAGGTGGCAATCAGCACGTACCGATTCTGAGGAAGTGCGTTGGCTAACGGACCCATAATAATGACAACAATATTTGACAAGAGTTTCATAATACACACAATGGGCTTAACTGAAGCGCTCTTACTCGGATTGTTGGCAAGCATTTCACTCCCCAAACTATAGCTTCAACAGTGGAAGTTATCCTCGGCAAGCCAATGTACTTTCTTATTCCGGTCTTCCTTCGCACTATATCAGTATGATGCATATGCGTGCATTCAATCATCGCTGGAATAAGATTCTGAGGAATCACTAGCTGTTCGCCTCTCCCAACACAATTGCTCAATGTGAAGACATCGTAGCCAAGATTATGGCAGCAAATCCGGATGGATTCTAATGTGCGTGACTGATAATTTCACCCGCCGGTCATAGTCATACTTATTAATGATCAAACAGGCTAGAACCTTGCACTGGCATTCGAATTCGTTACACCGGTAAGGCATGAAATGCTGTTTTGCTCTATCATTGACCAAGGTCGATGCTTGGATGTAAAAGCGTTCCAAGCGGAATTTGCGAAGTGGCATCAAGAGACGGCGCAATTCACCGTACCGCCTGCAGACCAGTGGGATGAGGGAAGGGCTAAACCGGACTATAAAGACGTGGATGCACTACAAGAAATTAACTCGGGTGCACTACTGTCTGAAGCACTATTCGCTTATTCAACCGGCATGCAGTCAAGCACAAAGATTTTGTCCTTGGATTTGCAATTTGTATAAGAGTAGAGAACTGCACTCGACACCGGTTTGGCAATGTATTGTAGATGTACGCAACCAGCAGAGCAGCACGTAAGAATGCAAACAGTCTCCGGACGAGGAAAAGTCTCGCAAACTACGGAAGAAGAGAAATTATAACGCAAGGCTGACGGAACAGAAAGGTGAACAAGCGCAATTGGGAGAAAATATACGGCGACCCACTATCGATTCATCAGCACCGAGATGGCCAGGTACGAGCAGATTCAACCGGAAGTGGTTATGTTCTGGCAACCTAGTTGATCAGAAATTAGTAAACATCTACATCGACGAAGGGATGAGGAAGCGATGGGTAAATACAACACTTCTACCACCAAGAAATACAGAGAAAATATATGCTTGAGAGAGGACGGGTGTGGTGGCGCGGAAGAAGCGAATTGAGAGCAAAGCGGTAAAGCCAAGGAAACAAAAGCAATCTAAGGCTAACTTTGGTGTCAGAGACAAAGCGCGATAAAGCAGCTCGAGGCCTAATCAACGAGCCTGGAATGGTAGAAAAGCGATGAAGGATCTGAAGCGTACACCGAGCAGTACGATAAACCAGTGGTTGAGAGCCCGATTTTACGGAGAGAAACGCTATTAGCCACGCATCCAAAAAAGGGCTAAAGAGAGCGACGCAACCCATACTGGACAGAATGGGACAGATAGAAGCGGGGATATGGGGTAAAAGATGAATGGTTTTACAATGGAGTAACAGAGTATTTCACGGGTTTTAACCCATGGATAATAGGTGGAATGCCCACAAAGAAAGATTCCCAAGAAAACACAACGGCTGTCCAGGGCTTTTTTGGGTATGCGGTGGCTATCTGTGTGAGAGTAACTGTGAAGATTCAACATTGGAATGCTTACCAGTCAAATCGGAACAATTGTTAGAAGTAAGATTTCTTTTGGAGGATGCGATTCCTAACACCAAACAGCTGGAGAGTATGTAGTTGCATGATTTGCAATTGACGAAAAACTTTGTAGATTTACTGACAAATGGTATACGACAGGGGGATTACTGGCTAAGTCGGTAAACATGCTCTACGAACAGTTTGGCATGTGTTCTCCTCTCGCAATTCCCAATTGCTTCATCATTTCAACACAACCGTTTTCTCTAATCTTAGTCTTTATAAAGTTCCTTCGTCCTAGCTTCATAAATGCATTGGAAATCGTCTCCTGACTCAAGTCTTAGTTTAAGGCAGGTCACAGACAACTGAGCCACCACACATATTAGTTTGTCTTACCAGCAACTTGCTTTCCTCCAGCATAATTGACTGCTTTCTCGTTATTAACATCTCTACTCTTTCTTAGGCCTTTATACGTAACTATTCCCACCCGTTTATTAAATTTCAGGTTGTTTTCCATGTCGTTGTCCTGTTTCCATAGATATCTGATTCCTAACAGCAACAAACTTTGGCGTTCTGCTTCAAAGTGTTTGGAGTCCTGGACAGTCGTCATGCTGCCATCTTGGCTGGGCCTGCAAATTCGGTCGTGGCTGTTCAGTTGGAACATCTGAGGATTTTGTAATAGTATATGAGTCCGGAAGACAACTTGATTCCTTCTGAACAAGTATCAAGTTCAACCATGTCCTACGCTGTCAACGATTTGCTCACGTTACGCGTTACTGCCTGGAAAGTTGACTCGACGGGAACCGTGAAAGTAAAATGTTGGGGACGTTGTGCGGTACATCTAGTGCGCAAGTGTGACGATTTTAAAAGTGCCGATAATCGGCGCGTGGTACTGACATAAAGAGCAGCGAATAGAAAGGGCGTTTTATTATCCTTTTCTCATAGGTACAAATCTTAAGAGGTCATAATGTAAATACCAATAAACAGGGCCAGACTGTAGCAGTCTGGAGATTCCGCGGTTTGCCTGTGTAAAATTCTAACTAAAGTTATTTCATTGTACACCTTGGCAACCCGTTGGTTTGTTGAACTGATTGCTGAGTTCGAATGCTTAACTTGCGCATTGCCATTTGTTGCTTGGCGCTCGTTTCGGTTGCAACTCGCAACTGCCGTGTGGGCTGTGCATGCTCCGTTCCCCCAGCTAGAGCGTCAATGGTGTCGTTCCTTTATAGCTGGATAACAAAGAATCTTTTACTGTACCAATAAAAGTTGCCCTGCAACTCGATCTGTCGTTTCGAATCGCTCTCCGGGCTCCCGGTACAGGCTACTCTCAAAAAAGACTCATCGAAAGGCTCTAATTTTATTACAAAGTTTTTGATTGCAATTCCCGCAACCACAACTAAATACAAAATTAGACAAATGTTCGCTTGATAAATGAAACGCAACTAAATTCAGTTGCCATATTCGTAAAATCTTTTAGCGGTCTGTAACTGATAAATCTTAAACCATTGCACTAGTGCTTTGCATGGTCTCCGCGAAAAGGTGTATACAATCACATAGTTTTCGCCATCCATGCAAATGTATGGGCATTGTGTACATATTTAAATGATCACTTTCAAACCAAACATCTAGCCATAGCCTATCAATATGTCTTTAGTTATATATTTATTCTTTTCTGTAATCAACGGTATTTTCATTTGCTCTTCGCATAATTTCGACACAATTTGGATTTAATGCGTATGAGTTTGGTACTTTTACCTGCTCAAGGCATACGAAACAAAATAAATGCAGACAAAATGGGGCAGAGGAATATTACGTATATGTTCCGTGCAGGATGGTAGATTGCTTTTTGGAGAAAACATCTCGATAATACGAACCTACCTAATATAAGCAGCGTAATATCCGATCATTATTTTGAAAACTACGAGACCGCAAATGCGTTATCTAATGTCATGGATGTACTCGCTTTGTCTTCATTACGTTTCTGGAAATCTAAGTTCTCTTTGATTACAAAGATATAAGAATGAAACATGACGTATTTTGCTATTTTCTTTTGACGGCCGATGTACACAGAGAACGCTGTGTCGGAATATCTCTATAAATTAATTCTTTCAGGCGCATGCCTATTAAAAGTAATTTTTAGTGTAACTTGCAGCGCACTACCTGTTTAACGCAGAAATGCGTATCACAACTGCTCCAATGGTTATGTTTGTATGTTTGGCCATATATTAAAACCCTCCGAGCTGTCCACGACCAGAATTCGAAATATTTTACGATGGACTTTAGACGGTCGTCGGCAAATACATAAAACCTATCTAGCGCATAGTTAACAGCTATGTTAAACTATCTACCATCTCCATTCTTTTGAGCTTTGAACTAAAAAATAGAGCGCTATCACCGACCAGGTTAGACGCAATGCTTGAAATGGCATTTGCTAACAATCAGAGAGCTTTTTCTATATGCAATCGGATACCGTTTGGGAGCTCTGTTTGTGCCATCGTAAATTTACCTTTGCTATCTAGAGTAAAATAAATCGAAATGCCATACCAAGTCGCTTATCTGTTTTGGTACGCATCTCGTCTCACACATTTAGTAGGCTAGTATTTTCTAAACATTTACAGGCTGCATTTATCCGATTTTGAGTTTCGCTTCCTAGCATCATTTCCAATGAGTTTTTGACCATCGCTTTATGCGCTGTAGTTCTGTTGGTAGCCAAAGCTGACACAAAGGCACCTTCCCAAGGCTCTCCTGAGAGTTGAATGTCTTGTATAGAATACTTCATCATGCGAATTAACCCTTTACCTAGTCATTTAGCAGCCGGATTGTAAGGCACTGTTCTAACAAGTTTGATGCCTTTAGTTTGGAGAAATTCGACACATTGTTTTTTCCACTCTTGGGCCCATACCATGCAAAAATTGCCGCGGCCACTTTATAATGGCGCTTGTAGTTACGTGAGCACATGAAATAGCCTCTGACCACTTGTTATCAAATCAGGTGGCAATCAGCACGTACCGATTCTGAGGAAGTGCGTTGGCTAACGGACCCATAATAATGACAGCAATATTTGACAAGAGTTTCATAATACACACAGTGGGCTTAACTGAAGCGCTCTTACTCGGATTGTTGGCAAGCATTTCACTCCCCAAACTATAGCTTCAACAGTGGAAGTTATCCTCGGCAAGCCAATGTACTTTCTTATTCCGGTCTTCCTTCGCACTATATCAGTATGATGCATATGCGTGCATTCAATCATCGCTGGAATAAGATTCTGAGGAATCACTAGCTGTTCGCCTCTCCCAACACAATTGCTCAATGTGAAGACATCGTAGCCAAGATTATGGCAGCAAATCCGGATGGATTCTAATGTGCGTGACTGATAATTTCACCCGCCGGTCATAGTCATACTTATTAATGATCAAACAGGCTAGAACCTTGCACTGGCATTCGAATTCGTTACACCGGTAAGGCATGAAATGCTGTTTTGCTCTATCATTGACCAAGGTCGATGCTTGGATGTAAAAGCGTTCCAAGCGGAATTTGCGAAGTGGCATCAAGAGACGGCGCAATTCACCGTACCGCCTGCAGACCAGTGGGATGAGGGAAGGGCTAAACCGGACTATAAAGACGTGGATGCACTACAAGAAATTAACTCGGGTGCACTACTGTCTGAAGCACTATTCGCTTATTCAACCGGCATACAGTCAAGCACAAAGATTTTGTCCTTGGATTTGCAATTTGTATAAGAGTAGAGAACTGCACTCGACACCGGTTTGGCAATGTATTGTAGATGTACGCAACCAGCAGAGCAGCACGTAAGAATGCAAACAGTCTCCGGACGAGGAAAAGTCTCGCAAACTACGGAAGAAGAGAAATTATAACGCAAGGCTGACGGAACAGAAAGGTGAACAAGCGCAATTGGGAGAAAATATACGGCGACCCACTATCGATTCACCAGCACCGAGATGGCCAGGTACGAGCAGATTCAACCGGAAGTGGTTATGTTCTGGCAACCTAGTTGATCAGAAATTAGTAAACATCTACATCGACGAAGGGATGAGGAAGCGATGGGTAAATACAACGCTTCTACCACCAAGAAATACAGAGAAAATATATGCTTGAGAGAGGACGGGTGTGGTGGCGCGGAAGAAGCGAATTGAGAGCAAAGCGGTAAAGCCAAGGAAACAAAAGCAATCTAAGGCTAACTTTGGTGTCAGAGACAAAGCGCGATAAATCAGCTCGAGGCCTAATCAACGAGCCTGGAATGGTAGAAAAGCGATGAAGGATCTGAAGCGTACACCGAGCAGTACGATAAACCAGTGGTTGAGAGCCCGATTTTACGGAGAGAAACGCTATTAGCCACGCATCCAAAAAAGGGCTAAAGAGAGCGACGCAACCCAGACTGGACAGAATGGGACAGATAGAAGCGGGGATATGTGGTAAAAGATAAATGGTTTTGCAATGGAGTAACAGAGTATTTCACGGGTTTTAACCCATGGATAATAGGTGGAATGCCCACAAAGAAAGATTCCCAAGAAAACACAACGGCTGTCCAGGGCTTTTTTGGGTATGCGGTGGCTATCTGTGTGAGAGTAACTGTGAAGATTCAACATTGGAATGCTTACCAGTCAAATCGGAACAATTGTTAGAAGTAAGATTTCTTTTGGAGGATGCGATTCCTAACACCAAACAGCTGGAGAGTATGTAGTTGCATGATTTGCAATTGACGAATAACTTTGTAGATTTACTGACAAATGGTATACGACAGGGGGATTACTGGCTAAGTCGGTAAACATGCTCTACGAACAGGTTGGCATGTGTTCAGGTTTTCTTTTTTTAGGAAAGCCAGGGGAACCAAATGCACATATGTCACCTCACACATACTCCAAACATGATGCAATACTTATCAGTTCTACGTCTTCGTAAATCACAGTAAACCGTTATTCGTTCTTTCAAAGCGCCGAATATATTGTTGTACGGTAATGCCGACAGCTAGGTCTGGTCAAGTCGCGAATGTGATTACGCACCCAGGACGAGTAGTTGCCAATCTACACCATGCGCTGTCTATGTGATAATAAGCTGGATCTTACGCGCACTAGCAAAAGCAGTAGTAAAACAAAATACAAAATCTACTGAACACTGGATAGGTGTAACTGGCTTGTTAATATTCGGAAAGAATCTTTTATTTTAAACAGAAATCCTGCTAGCCACTACTTGATGGACGAATTTTAACCAGCGTGCGGCGATATCTGGTTGTGGAACAGTGGAACAATTATTGTTAATGTGCACAAAAGCACAAGGTTAACATGTCCCATTGGATTGGCATCATTAAGCGTTCCATGGGCTCCAACATATTGTTATTTGCTATGCAGCGCGCAGTGCCGTGTTTACGGTTATGTTTATACCGAGCAGAGTCTAACACCCGACGAATTTCATTCAAAACACTTTGAACTGGAGCTTCGCATTCTGGGGCCTTTTATTACCAATCATCAAAAACCAACATTAGTTTGTAATTAAGTTGACTTCGGTTTGCCAGCGTGCCGCTTACTTGATATAACTTGGCCGTACGCAAGCTGTATGAGCATCTTTGTCAAATTCATTCGGTACAGTTGGATTACCCGTAAATTGGCGGCATCAGTGTCTACATGCAGTGCGAATATAACATATGCACACACGTTTGCACCCAATACGAACTGCATGTTTCTTTAACTTTTAGAAGTGAGCGTGAATGACAGCCTTAAATCTTGAGCATTTATATTTGAACGAAGCTGATTTAAGAATAGGAAAGCAACTGCTAACAATTTGGTTACTAGTTAGCATGATAAATAAAAAACAGATAGAGTAACATGTTGTGTATTGAGGTGCTTCTTCCGATATGTAAAAGCGGGCTAGCGGAGCTGATGCAGGAGATCGCGTAGCATGCAAATACAATGGGTTGTTCACTTCAGACTCTCCGTGTCCCCGGTCCGATCATACGCTGCACCAGATTCCTGTGGTATCTCAAATAACGTATTTTACGCAACCCTAATATTGACGGGTGGTCATATCACATATTTACAGGTTTGACGATTTTGAGCGACAATAATAGCAGTAGTACATCAACTAATTCCCACTGGCCATCATCAAACATTCGATCTGCAAAACAGTGTTCACATTCATTCATAAGTTTTCAAGAAGTAGCCTAGTTGTCATCTAAGTGCTCAACCGTTAGCAGTTACTGCTGTGTACTCTACAGTGATCATAATTTATTGGTAACGACCTACGTCCTACGTCACCGGTGCAGCTATTCGGCGCTCCTGAACAATTGTCGCTGTGCACCGATTCTTTCCGGGGTAACATACTAAGACAATGGCATACCATTACCTTTGGCAGCACCTTTTTCTTAGTCAACGCAGAGGATTGGTCATGTCCAATTCAACATAAGGCAGGCGCCTCTATACCTTTGTATTCAATCTACATAGTACCTGCCTTATCATAAGCCCAGTTAAATTCAGTATGGCTGATGACCAACTGGAAATATAGCTAGACTATAACTCCTCACTAATCTGTGGAGCAGGACGTAGATTGTCGACAGCAGGATAACCGCTAGTCAGTTAATTATCAAGATTGTTCAACTGCCAAGGATTTTCCAGGGCGCTTTCTTTCCCGATGCATGCTCTATGATGCGCATACAAGGGAAAATCGTTGAGCATGGTGTTCCGAATTTCAAACTTTACACTTTATGGGTACTGTAAGCGCCTAAGCGGTGCTGACCTTGGATTCAGTCGCAACCACCGAAGTTGAAAAGTACTTCATATTTTGCCACCCTAGCATCGATCCGTATCAAAAATTAATTCGCTCGGAAATACCGCGCGCGCAAACTACGAATGAGATCATGGCTGGATTGTTCCTCTATCGTGCGATGCACCAGCTATCTAAACGTCGTGCAATTTAGTATTATGCAGCTGGTTGCGAGAGGATCATGTAATCTACCAATGGATTTCAACAACCCGAATGTAGGCAGTAAAATATAGTGGCAACCTTACATAATTTGATGAGCAATACCATGGAGCTTAAATCGTGTTATAAACCTCGAACGAATAATAATACAAAAAAGATGCCGAAACTCACCGTCTCGGCATGACGCTGTGCTACAACCTACTTGAGTATGTAGCAAGGATATCATAGGCCACGATGAATACAAATGTGTACTGGTCAGCAAGTGAATTAATCGCGAAATGCAACCGAGTTAAATAAGCCCAATTAACAATATGTTAGATGTGGCTTTTCTGTCTTAGACAGGTGTAAAATGTTGCTGCACTGCAACAAGTCAGTAGTTAAGCATTCCCGAGTGAAACTGTACCCATGTGTGACTTAATGTTTATATAAAATAAGGATGCCACAGTGAAGATTGTTACGAATAGCACCACCCGGTTGGGTATTTGCTGCGGTTTTTAGTATTCGTTTCCGAATATGTTGGTGCACTGGATAGATAGCGAATTGCCCAAAAGGTTAGTTTCTATCGTTTAACTGCTATATAAAAACGTTCACAAGTTTATAGGCATAGGCTAAGTGTACTCATACCGCACTCCAACCCTGGTACTCTACTTTCCCTTGCTCTCTTATTTCGCAGTGCTTATTCTTTCCCGGCTGCTCAACTTATCAACGCCGTACCCAATTCCCTCTTGCTTACGTTTGCTATATCGACTCTATTTGCTTATCGACTACAGCTATCTTCCAATTTATCACTGAGTTCTAAAACACCAGCCGCTAAGAAGAAAGTTTCAGCCTCCATCTCAGTGTTACCAAACCGGCGAACTTTAAGGGGCTCTAGTGGATATCACTCTCGTCCCAAATTTCGGTGCGTTGTTTGTCGAAGAAAACGGCAGATGTGTGTAACGAGTTTATCATATAGAATTCACACTACTACATATGAGTATAAAGTTAGCCTAGTAAGTTTCACCAGCGGTTTCATTAAGTGAAGGATAGCGGGAGAGACTATGGTGCGCTGAGGCTGGTGGTGGCTAGATCCTGACAGATGACCTACCCACTGCTGCTACTGTTGCGCCATTGACTCATGTCCTGGACACCTCCTCGTGGCGACCGCTGGGTGGGAGTTGGGTTTCGTCCTTCTCCCTGCTAAAATCCAGGACACCAATCCGCATGAGTCGGTGAACTGACCATGTGCTAGACCCGATGCATTTCGGGTGTACGTTTAATCGAAGTCTTTGGCTGAAGACACGAGTCGTACTCCAGTCAGGTGTGGGCGCCCTGCCAGTATCCTAGTCCATCCTCTTCGGAGGTTAGGTAGTGATCTATGGCCCTCTTCCCGTAAAACCTAGCCATGGGAGACAATAGGTCTACGGGTTATAAGCTCACAGCTTGATTGGCGTAAAGCACAAGCGCCAAACATTGTCTAAAACGGTGAGAGGACATCTCCGGACGTTCAATGTCTTGCTAATGTCCAACTCAAGCTAGGCAACTCCTGGTCAAATTGGTGCAAATCCGCCAAAACCCACCTGTAGCAGGTGCGTATCCTACTATGGTCTCAAAACATATATGAATCCTTCCATTACCTCAAAGGCTGCATGTGTCGGCAGTCAGGCGGATCCGAATCTGTCTCTGCAATCACATTCCCGAGCTGGATCTGTACCCACTGCCTTGTGGGTAAGGCTATTGAGCCAAATGATCCGGGTGGAGTCCCTCAAACAAACATCCGAAACAAAACGACCACCTCGTGTGCGATTATCCACCAATGCAATCGCATGCCTGCGCGCAAAGCACTCAGCATTGGGTGCGGGAATGTGCGCTCACCAATGGACCGGAACTCCAGCGAGTACCCAGACCGACGCACTGCATTTGTCGCGATGGACCTGGCGCGTTACCACATCGATATTGCCGCGTTCAATGAAACTCGGTTCGCTGAACAAGTTAAGTTGCATAATGCAGGTGCTGGCTACACATTCTACTGCGTGGGCAACGCCGCTGCAGCGCCACGTGATCATGTGGTCGGATTTGCAATATCCGATCGCCTCCATGGCCAGCTCGTGGGTGAACCAACAGGCATCAGCGCGCGACTGATGACTTTTCGCCTGCGACTCGGAAGAGGTAAGATTTCCAACTTTATAAGCAAGTACGGTCCGACCATGTGATATCCTGATGACACGCGTGATCAATTCTACACGCAGCTATCCTCCGTTATACGGTCTGCGCTGAGGAGCGACCGACTATTTCTGCTGGGTGATTTCAGCGCGCGCGTTGGGCGTGATGCATCGGTGTGGGCAGATGTTATCGGTTCGCATGGCATTGGTTCAGCGAATGCGAATGGTGACAGGCTGCTCTCACTGTGTGCCACTCACAGCCTAACGATCACGAACACTCGGTTTGCACTGAGTGCGAGTGAAATAGCAACTTGGACCCACTCTCGATATGGTCATCCTCACCTACTGGACTATGTCATCGTACGTCAGCGTGATATGCATAAAGTGCGCATGACACGTGATTATACCACAGTGTTCGAACGTCGAAAGCAGATGCTTCCAGGGAGAAAATTCTGATAAAGTATCAGTGCCACCGGAAAAATTTTGCTGTCCATACTAACGAAGGTAAAAGACGAAGACTCTTGGATCACACACATTGCGGGGTCTATTTCAATGTTGCTAGGCTGGGGACTTCGTTCAGAATTACCAGGTTCGGCATGGTGCAAAACCACGAAATTGTGGGAGACGAAAGAGTGAAGTACTTCAGTAGAAACCATCGGTTAGAGCCGGAAGAGCTGGGGATAATCTGACCAAAGCTTGAACGCCGAAGCCGATGTTTCAACATCCGGTTCCACTTCCTATCGAGTTTCGGAAAATACTTCAGAAACGTGGACGTCGGCAACCTTCGAACGAGGCACATGTTCGAGTGTAACCATCCAGGTAACGTGTTTTTTGTTTTGGTAGCTTAAAATGCACCGTTTTAGGATATATACTGGACATGAAATCGCAGTGTAATCAGCGAGGGCGAGCCTGGTGTTTGCACGATGAAAACAATCAGATCACCCAATTCGGCTACCCCACATCCGAGATGCTGGAACTGTACTCCCTGATTCCCGATGTTTGCTCATTGATAGCACCTTCTCCACTGACCAACAGAGATATTTTTTATACCAACAGCTCATAGTCGATGGATGTCGAAAAAGCCTGCCGGTTGCCATTGCTTTTCTCGGGCGGGAGACGGAGACTGACGTCAGAAGCTTCCACCTCATGTTTATGGAGTTTGTAGGTGGTGGTTTTGACGTCAAATGCATCCTGTCTGATGGTGCACTGGTCATTACTGACGCTGTACATAACTTATTTCCTTCCGAAAACATAATTAGAAATGTAATCAAACCTTTTCCGCATTCCGCTTCAATCAGAAGCTTTTTCATTGCGAGGTACACCTTTAGTTTTTGGAAATATTTAGCTCATTTGAAACTCATTCGTATCAATTATCATAATTTCTTCCGCTATATCCGCTTCTTGGTTCTGCCCAACGCCTGCAGTTGGGCTTACAACAGGATGCCTGGTGCTGCAACCTACGGCACACACGACACGAACATGGTGCAGTCAATGCATCGCTGCTTAAAGATGGAGCTGCTGAATGGGCGAATTGGACTGTGGGAAGCCACACGAGCGTCAAAAATGAGCGCGACGTATTTGATATGGAACCGACAGAAAACGATATCGGATGCATCTCGTCGCTACCTACTATTGCCGGTTATCTTGAGTTGGACTGTTTGGGCCGCTGATTGATGCCGTGCGCTATTTTCGTGATAGCGTCTGACTTGAGTTTAAGGTATCCGGTGGTGGTCCTCAGGAGCGGTGAGTATGTAAATGTTTTCACCTATCGTCGACTGGAGACGGTGAACAACGACAGCCGTGCATGCACATGCTAAATGAACGTCGGATTTGCGCTTCCATGCAGAGAGCTACTGCAGTTTGTACAGCTTAACAGCGTGGAAGTCGACGAACTGCCGGTCAGACGACGATGGAAAAGAGCGAAAAGTGAGGCAATTGCGGTTACAATGGCGCCGTTGGACGCGCCAAAAATGGGAAGGCAAGAACCGACCGCAATTTTGGATAGGGATTTGAACGACTTACCTGCACAGTATCAGCTACTGTAATAATAATTATAACACGTATTATACGTATACGGTTTATCTTAAAACATAGCCAGACGAGAATAGCGAGTGTAAAAGTCGACACTGTGGCCGAAAAGAAGAACTTTATAGAACTACAGTTTATAGGAGATCTTGCCACCATGAGGACAACCAAGCGATTAATCTCCGCTGTTCACAGAACTTTTTTCGCTGCTGAAGCTGTGCTTATTAACCGAACCAACAAAGTGCCTGTTCCCCAAACGAAGGAAAGACAAGCTTTCGGCGCCATTTCACACTGCATTTACCAATTCACTTGTAGCTGCGAGTCAGGCTACATAGGCCGTACCGAGAGAATGTTGAATTCAGAGTTATGGAACATGTACCTAAGTGGGTGCAGCGTGAGATTATCTAGTCTTCCGCTTCGTCTATCACCTGTTCACGAAAGCCACCTGCCTCATCCATAGGTAGACACTTATTGGCCACTTGTCATCCATTCAACCCTGACACACAGTTCACAATCTTGTTGAGACATGCTAACAGCCGCATTCTACATTTCGCCGAGGCTGTCGCGATCAGCAGGATCAAACCGGCACTATGTGTGCAAAAACAGCTGTTTGTAAACTTAAGGCACCCATGGACGTAGGGGTGGCATATCTTTACCCCACCCTGTCTCTC
>CALYDF020004206.1:0-20620 GCA_944474145.2 Dicrocoelium dendriticum
AGTGAGTCGATTTCAGTTCATTATTTTACTCTTAAATATGATTGTACTGGTCTGAAGAGAATCATCGAAAACAATTGTTCACCTATGGTCTCGTGTTCTTTTAAACAATAAACTGCTGTACGGACATGTCAACCGTCTTCGTAAAGTAAACCATGGCATTCCTCAACTTTTCGCAACGGACGGTAGGGAACAAAACGCCGACGAAGCAACGTATGCCCTGCGGCTACAATACGCCCCGATTTTCGAACCCGCAGCGTGTCTCTCATCCATTTTACCAGCTCCAAGGTTTAGACATGTTATTTCCCATCCAGTTACTGTGCTAAGGAAGTTGCTCAAACTGCGCCACCATTGCCCTCCGGGAGCTGCCAGCATTCGCTCGAAGACGCTGAAGGCTGCGGTACCAATCTACTTGAGCCACTGTCAAAGTTCTGTCAGAGATGCTTTGATGAACACCAATTTCTCATTGGATGGCGGCAGGGCGTAATCACCAATTATTAATTGTGACAGCAGTTCTGACCCTGCAAACTATCGCCCATTGACTTTCCTCCCTGTGTTCTCAAAGCTGATGGAAGCGGTCGTCATTGGATCTCCAGTGGACTACCTAGAAAAATGAGGCGTTTTGCTACTGGAGCAGCATGGCTTCCGTCAAGATCAGTCATGTACTAATAACCTGCTGATGGCACGATGTAGTTGGACGGAAGTGGCCGATGATTGGTTCGGAGTCGAGGTCATCTATTTGGACTTCTCCAAGGCTTTCTGCCGCATGGATCAACACGTAATACGTCACAGGCTATGCAATCGAGGAACCTGTCCTTGTTTGAATTGCTAATTTTCTTCACCAACGGCGGCTTCAGGCACGTTTTAGGGTATCATATTTCAACCCGAGTGAGGTGGAATGCGGTGTTCCACATTGATTTGTGCTGGGATCGTGCATTTTAATGGCGTTTATGAATGACTTAGCAAGCGTTATCTCTTTCGATTTCTAACTTTTCGCTGATGGTGATAAAATAAGGCGTGCGATTAGTAGCAAGGGAGATCACGATTTTTTACAACTTGAGCTGGATTGCGTTCCTGAATTGTCAACGAGGAATCTACTCCAGTTGCACACAGCTAAGTGCAAGACGATATATCTGCGCCATCAACCGGTGAGAGTTTACAAGTGTGGAGACCACACTTTGCAGCAGGCCTCTCAAGAGCGTGAGCTGGGGATACTGGTACTAGACGATCTCGGATGCTAGAAATAAGAGCGTCAAGAACCGATAATCTGCATGTCGGCGTTCTACACAGAGCGTCCAGTCGGTTTGACCCCTTAATCTTCCAGAAACTGCTTAACGCTAACGCGCAACCGCACGTGGAATACGCCATCCAGGCGTGGCAACCGTGGAAGAAAAATAATCCTGTTACTCTCGAGACACATCAACGAAGGACAACCAAGAACTTGAAGGCATCTTCCTGCTGCCCTACCAGGCTAGATTGAGATCACTAGGAATGTAAATCAGTAGATATCAGCGCTTTCAGAGGACTACCTTATGGCGTACCCAGACCACATTTGCCGCCGCTGCTGAAATTGAACAGCATCACCAAATTAAGAGGCCATCCTTTGAAACTAACAATAGCTTATAGCCGGCTGAAACGCCGTAGAACTTTTCTCTCGCCTCGTGTGTGTCATCCGTGGAATGTTCTCCAAAATTATGTTGTCTCCGCCTCAAAATCTGACTATATTTAAAAAGAGTTTGTCGAAGCATTGTTTCGCTTAAATATCCTCTTATAAATTCTTTTATCTAGTGGGCTACATAACGCAACCGATTGGCGTGTTTTTAAAATTTTAACGAACTGAATTTTCATATGTTCCCATGTAAACATCTTGTCCCTTTTGAGCACATTTTAATGCAAAATGTGAAAAGTCCACAAAACCATTTAATCAGCAGGTTTCTTTTCCAAGTTATTCTTCTTCCACTGAACTTGTTAAGCATTCCTTTTTGCCCGTAGGTTGCCATTGTTTTATTGTTCCCTTCCCTCGCAGTTTTAATACACAATTCTCAGGTGTGTGTTGTTGGTAGGTGTTGCTGAAATTCTTTCTCCTGTCGGTGACTAAATCACTGATGGGGTTCCAGTTCCCGTGCCTCCACTTCTGTAAATCTTCTTACCTTACGCATGAAATCCGCAGATGTCATCTATAGTTTAGTAGAATAAACCGCTGACTGTCAAGAGTAGTCTAAGGATTAAATCCAGCAGGATTCCTTAGATGTGCACTATTGGTGAATCTCAATATGCTAAACCTTCCATCAACGACGCTCCTACAAAAAGGTTTGTCATCGCTTGTAAAGAGAAATATGAACTCATGAACTCCGGCCTCCTAACTTTCGTGCATCTCGACAGGGACACTACGGTTCCGAAGATTCTAGATATAGTGGCAGTGATAACGACACTCAAAATTAGCCGTTCCTAAGTAGGTGCTTGGTTTCCGTAATTTGGTCCACTTTATCGTGGGACCGTGCATCGCCCACTCCACCTGGTTGAGATGGCACATCAGTCTACATGAACATGATGAAAAGCACGGTACCACGTTCGAGCATACAGAAAGACCGGAAAATCCACAAAATTTTTCTTACAGTGCTCTAACTCTTTCCTTCAATGTAGCAATGCATGCTATTTATCTCTTTTACCGCTTTGTTTTCTGGCACGCCACATCAATATAAGTACGCTTAAGATCAGGACATGCAATTACATAAGCCGCAAACGATAATCATTCATCCGTTATATGCTCCACCTTAGCGCTTTTGTGCACTCAATAAACGTCAAGAGCCTTCCCGACAATTTGACACGACTGATCACAGGCACTCTGTACCGTAGTCAATCGAAGACAGTTCTATTATTCAATGAGCTTCTAGCACCAACCTAACCGATGTCAGGTACAGGCAGTTCCGTCATTTTCACCAGCCTATGCAGCCGCTTTGCGTCTTCCTGGTTTGCTAATTATACATCCATTGAGGGCGAACAATGATGTATTGAGAGCACTTGATATGCTCACTCGGTAGATCAAGATACCAGTGTAGGAACCAAAGTGTTACCATGGACTGATTGGAGAATACTTTTGAAGTACGTGTTGACTGAATGGGTTGTGACGCGTAACCACAATTTTGACAGCGATTCGCACCTAAGTGAACCTTGGTCAAATCGATCAATGGGATCGTAACTGAGGAAGCAGGTAGATATTGGGTGTTACCTGCCGGAGAGGACGCGTCGTGGAGTACTGTGTTTTCGGGCGAGCAACACCCAACAACTATGAGCTGTTTATTGGGACAACTAGTACCCTATGCTGATGCAAATTTCTCAAAGGAACTTCCATAGAAAACCAAGTCTGTGAATTAATCATTACTGCTGAGATGAACCATCTGCATTTACGACCAAAAAATCAGGTTCAAAGTATATGGTAGGTTGTGGTGAATCCATATGACGGCGAATACCCGCTCGAACGATCGGCTCGAGGGTAACGCAATTTGAGTGATCGACACGACAGTTATTTGCAAGGAAAAGCTGTGTATACCAATCTATCTATCTAACTAGTTACCTATTAATTCATCTATATCATAACTCCAGCGTATTGGCACTTTTGCATTCGTGAATCAGCCTAATTACAATATGATTCAAACTCCGGCAGAACAGTTTGCTCACACTAAACAGAAAGGACTTGTAATTTCGAACAGTCTTCAAAACCACACCTCTTATGCCTAGGAACTTCATAAATCTTCTCAGCTGCTTTATCAGGAGATATCATCGAT
Source organism: Dicrocoelium dendriticum (assembly GCA_944474145.2). Lineage (NCBI taxonomy): Eukaryota > Metazoa > Platyhelminthes > Trematoda > Plagiorchiida > Dicrocoeliidae > Dicrocoelium > Dicrocoelium dendriticum. Next base: position 3,783 of record CALYDF020004206.1, read on the forward strand.
CACCTTGTGATAGACGCATATTTGCTTGCACCTACCTGCTCATACCTTCTTTGGTGTGCTTCGAGTAATATCCAGAGTATAACTTGCTACTATTATTATTAGTAGTATATGTGGTAAATTCGATCAGCTACTTCTTAAATCATCCTTCATTATTATCGGAATGCTGCGTGGTTCTCTTCTGTTCGCAGTTCTTGCCAAACGCTGTTTACACCTTAGCTCTTACCATACTTTTGTCTACGCTTATGGTGTAACCAATGAACGGGCGCTGTAGTTGCACAACCAGCCAATGGTACGAAGAAAGTAAAAGGGCAAGTAAAAATAGGACATGGTATACGTTTTGTACTAAACGTACAAGCTCGCTAAGCTGACAAGCACCCAAGGAAAAGCTAGCTAAAGAGGAAAAAGTGTTTCAGGAGCGAAAGGAGGCAGCATTGGGGTCGGGTTCTAGATGTATGTGTATGTAAACAAAGTGGTCAACATACGACAGACATGCTGCCCAATTCTTCTGAGCACAAACGAAATTATAGTTTGGTTATATTTTACGCGTCATAGGAGCAAATGTCCAGATCGATACACGGCCTTCCTCTCACAAAATATAATGTGTGTGACCATTCCATCTAAGTGAGGACTGTTCGTCGCCAGCCATCCGTTTGCGGGCCAAGTGCTAAAACCTAATGCAGCTGCTGAAGAAGCACCAATATGATTGGACCATAGCTGGCTCCCAACGCTGTCCTCCCTATGGGTGTCGAGAAAACGAAAAGGTAATGTCCGATCACACAGCAGCTGGCAGAGTGATGTTGGGTTATGCTCGACGGTTGCGGATATGAAAAGGAACCGCAAAGCGGGAAGTCAAACACGCGCAATTGACCAGAGCAAACGAACAAGGATAATATCAACAATTACGGAGTGCGATAAGGGGATAACAAGGAAATTCTTTTGTGTTCACAAAAGCTTTTATCCACTGCTTGCTTTTCCTACCGCGCTGATTGATTTCGGAAGGTGTACGTGAGCGGCCAAAGATCAGTGAATACAATGAAGGAGTTGCCTTCAAAAGCGTGCGGAGGTGTTGAACGGTAGAAGTGACAGCCAACAGTTTGCATGTAAATGTGCTGCACTTTACTTCTGCTGGTTGTAAGCACCGCGAATATAAAGCAAGTGGTTTCCAGCATCCATCAGTCAATACTGTAGGACTGCGCCAAAGTGGTGAAAAGTAATGAATTCGGCCAAAGCCCCTTTGCAGGCTTTGAATGTTTCGGCAGCGGTCAATTCCCCTGGTGGTTTCTACATCCACAAAGTTGATCGTTTAGTGGACTCAGCAAGTCGGCGCAGTGCAGAAATTGTCGGGAATAGTTGATCATGGCGTTAAGACAGCGATTAGCAGCCAAAGTAGTAGGAACTGAAAGGTCCATTATGGTACGGCGTTTATCTTCTAGAGACCTTACGCCATGCTGGTCGATGTTGCGTCCGAGATATTTGATAGATGGCTGCTAAAAAGTACGTTTGTCAGCATTGTCAGTAATGCTTTTACAGGCTTATCTACCAAGAATTATCATCCGGTGTTCAGTGTAGTTCAGTAGCGCTTGCTACTAAAATATCGGCAATGTGGGGGGAGCCGGAAATCATTTCCCAGACACTTTAAGCCGTAAGAAATTCAACTTCAGCCCTAAGGTTTTCGACTTCATCTATTACTCTTACAGGTTCGCCAGTCCATGCCTTGGTGGTTGCTTTTGCGCTCGCTATCGCGTAGCTGTCTCATTGGTCCTGCACTGTCAGCCAATAGTAGGTCGGATTTAGGTATAAAATCTATTCACGAAGGGGGCGAAGGGGTGCCGACCGCACACGCTTGCGAGCAATTCAGCCACAGAAAGATGACGGATGGCACGAGGTAGGTGAGACTAGTGAAGCGTTTGGTCATCAGATGCGTAGTAGGATGAAGTTGAGACACTGTCGAACAAAGGGTCGGAGCATGCCCCACTTTATCCCTTTAACAAATCCTGTCGGCGAAAGGAGCTGGTATTTTTTCGCATGACATCACAGTCGGTAGCCAGTGTCCTTGCACCAAAGGTTACCAGGTGCTTATCCGAGCAAGCATTTGCATGCGATGGGCAAATTGCGCACGCGGGCCAACAGGCGAAAGACGGGTGGCGCACGTAGGCGACATCCCTGATGCGATCACTGTAGCGCACGAAGCTTTCTGACATCAAGAGATAGCGATTTTCTATGTACCAAGCTGCGCACTAAGACTTGAATGTGGCTAATAATGCGACAGTCTTAGTGTATGTTCCATGGACAACAACGGTGGTTTTACAAGCTAGGGGGACAATTACATGGAATAAGCGAATTCAAATCAGGAATATGCTTCATCCACCCATGAAGAGTGAACATACAGCCCTAATGAGTTCGCACCGCAACAAAGTTAGTGCTTAACAAGTTCCGCAATTGGTGAGGGTGTGAACCACACTTGCGCAAGCACCCAAGCAAAGATGGACTGTTGATGTGCTATCTTGTCCGCGCAATATGACGGCCAGCTGTCTTATCTGGGCGTGTTTTCGGATGCTCGCAGAAGCAACCAGTAAATGTGACAACAAATGACTTACCATGACCAAATATGTTGTTAAATAATACAAGACATCTTTAATACTGCTGTTGCTTCTCCATAAGCTAAGATATTTTAGTGAAACCTTAATTCCCCTAGGCGCGTGCATGTTGGAGTAACCAAAGCGACCGATTTGTATGCCCAGGCCGTCTCAGTTGGACACACGTGACCTCAAAATGTTGCAGTTTTTGCACAACAGTTTCCCTTTGTCTTACCAATAAGCAGGCTGTTTCCTAAGTGAGTTCCTTCTCGTCTTCTGATAGCAGACCTTCCCTAGCTATAGCGTCGCGAATGCCAACCATAAGGTATTGCACTGCCATCGTATCTTCGAATTTCGTTGCGGAAATTTCATTGTTACGGCAGTCAGGAAGGTACTGTTGTATACGACTGATGTATTCATTAACACTCTCCTCTTCTCCCTGTCATCAAGGAGAAAAACTTAGGCGTGCAGTAAAACATGTTGTCGCGGTCCTCAAAGGCCATCCAGGGCGTTAAAGTAGTCCATCAGGGATGTGCTGTCGTACAAACGCATCGCATCAACATGCCGTTGTCCATCTGCACCGGGGTGTTTTCTAAGTAGTTTGATAGACTGCGTTTCACTAAGCTTTATGTGAGGATGCGTAATTGTGAAAAGCCCAACGCAGTCACAGAAAGTTCGTTTCCAACGACTCCAAACTGCTAAGCATTGCTTGGAAGACGTGTCCTTCCAAAATGGATCAGGCAGGGTAAGATGGCTTAGAATAATTAATTCCAAGTTTAACCACCATCACCAAATGTCACAGTTAAGCAGTTGCGGAACTGACGCTCAGTGGCTGGCTCTTAACCGAAGTAGCATAAAGCAAAACACGTCAGGCACACGGAAGGTAAAACTCCATTCTAGCCGGCATGTTGTACAACTATTGATCCACTATCCTAACCTAGGCCAATCGGTAAGTGGGTGAGCGGGTTACTGACACACGCCAGAGAATGCAGGCAGCGAATACGTAGGGCTCAGAACCGTATCATCGGTTCGCCATTGGTTTATCTGTTCATCATCGGTTTATCTGTTTCTCTCCAACAACCGTAGTATTCGCTCAATTTTGTAACCACGCATTGTTATATCGGCCTCTTGACCCTGCGCGTGCAGAACCTTCTTCCTACGTAGTAGTTTTAGTCTGAGCCACCTCAGCGACGTGATGTAAAGAACGCGCTTGCAAATCATGTATACTAAGCAAAATTACATAGGTTTTAATGTATCATAGGCACCGTTGCGCGCCACCAGTCTTTCGATAGTGCTTCTTGATTCATTGCTGTCTGTCTGTTTTGCTGCCTCTTGTCCGTTGCCCGTTTTTCCCGAGATTTCCAGATACCTCGGCCAAAACGAGAAGGGTTATCCACTGGGACTGGCCGATCCATTCTCAATAGCCAGCCGGCCTAAACACTTGATCCTTTCTCCGGGAGATTAAGAACCCACTCATCGTTCCAAATGAAGCTCTTTCCGCCATTCTGGAGACGCCACTTTCACGGGGTCTAAACAAATAGGTTTAGCTCGCCTCGTACTCACAGTATCACAATTTACTCACCTGGAATAATATATTTACATGGATCCCCTGTTCCACAACGGAAGACAAACAATTCTGGCGTGATTACCTTCACTGCCTCGAACATTCCGATTCTCCATTCACCTGGAGCTTTTCCGATGTCATTTCACGGACAGCGTTGCGCTCGTATAAGTGGCTTTTCCGATGGCCTTTCATGGAGTTTTCACTTGACCATGGAGACAATTACACTTACTTACATTTGAAGGAATTCCGATTCCATTTTGCGGAGTAATAAACTCGTAACGATCCCGCATTGGACAAAGGAATGGCATTTTCGCCTGTTATGGACGTATTCAGCCACAACGAACAACTGCACTCACCATCCCCATGACAAGTCCAGCGTGGATAGCTGGACACGGTTTGCGAGCCGGACAAGAATATAACAGAAAAAGCCAGCCTCTATTAACTATGTGTTTACTCACCTGCATCATTTATCATTCGATTCTGCGACTCTTTTGCATCATTGACCGGTTTCAACGACTACTGCCGGATCATTACGAAACCATTCGGCCAACCAAGGAAGAATTTTGGCTGTCAACCGACTGCGAATAATAGAGTGCTAAATCGGTCTGTACGATGCATAGCCGGCTAGCACTATTGTTCAACGGAAGCTACGGCAGTGTTCCAGGACGTAGTGGGCTTTCGCCTGGCAAGCGTTCTCCCTATAAAAAGCCACAAATGTCCGCTTAACAACACTGCAACGTGGCGAATGTGACTCGCCACTGAATAAAGTCACAGCTGAACATTTCACACTGACACAGTCCTCAGCCTTCTACATACAACCTGTGCAACTGATTTTACTAGGAAGAATGCTTTGATGGAGCATAGATCATTCCGATTTCGTAATGGTCATTGATTGCACCAAAACCTTGTTTAGGCTCCTGTGCTCATGGATTACTACATGGCGAAATTACGCCCAACTTGTATCTTGACGCAACAGTTGTGACTGATTTTTACGCGCCCCAGCGCCATCATGTTCTGTGGTCTGACTATTAGCTGACAAAGTGCTCACTCGTATGGACTACATCTTTTCGATTATACCTTTCATTAAAACGAAATGTTTTAATATTCCAAAGAAGCTATGCGTATATGCATATTTCATCGCGCCTTTACAGGTGTGTCTCGTTTTACCGAGAATATACCATTTATTTATTTATTTAGCCGTGAGGATGCCACAGACATTTTCGGCTCTGGTACCACACAACGAAAATATGGACTCAAGCTCAGCGAAACAACTTATTGGGTTACCTTCAAGAGAAGCTGGAATGGATGCGGTAATACTATTAGAAAATGCGTCAGCGTCTAAAACTTAAAGGTCCATAGCGAAACATTTGCACATAGCAAAACTATACCAGCCAGTATAAATTTGGCAAAATATAGAAACTGAACAGAATAACCAGCAAAATCCATAAAATATGTTGATAACGAAATAACTGCGAATATTTACAGTCGGGGTTGCCATTTATAACGGGGTCGCCAATTATGATGCAATCACCAGCGGGCGGTAAATTCGCACAGCCAGCCAACCGTACGGAAGAACCATGAGCAATGAACAATGAATTCATACGGGTTAAGAAGCCTTGCTTTACAAGTCCCGTTGGGTAGTTGCTGGGGATATCGAAATAACAATAATGATAGCAAAACAGTTAGTACTTAATATATGAAAATAAGAAGTTATCGCTTGCTCCGCCTTGGTCCTGCAATCAGTTTAGATTCACAACACCCGCAGTTAGCATCAAATAATTCCATGGGAAACTCCAGGTGTAGTATGGAGACGTAGCGCTAAGTGACAGTGTAAGTGGATGAGTGCGTCATCCAACCGTCTTTTTCATAATGTTAGTGTCGGTGCAGAGACGACTGATACTGGGAGAGCATTCAACGGGTGACAGACACGAAGGGAAAAGAAATTTCTGCGGCACTCCAGGAGGCTATACTGTACAACGAGTTTCAATGAGTGGCCCCTCAGGATTGTATTGGTGCTGAGTCGCAGTGAAGGACTGCACATATGATGTGGGTCTCGCAGAAGCAGGTATGCCATAATCAGGTCGCCTATGTGTAAAAACCGTTAAGTTTGGTCCAGTTTGCTTTAACTATCAAAAAGCATACCATTCGAAGTGTTTAGGGATGAGCGTACTCGAAACTAGATAATACAGCAGCAAAACCGAAGCGTTTTGGTTCTGTCAGGTGTACAAATCCATCCCTGTTGTTTGTTGTGTAATTTTTCCAATGAAAAATTGTGAAAAGTTGGCGGAAATAGTTGAGCAACTGGTGAACGCTAGCAACGCATCTGTGAAAGTAAGTAATGCTACTCATGAATCTGAACCGACACCTACAAACTCCCCGTTTAGGCCGAAGAAGAGGCCCAAGCGTCCTAACCTCACCATCGCGTCTCAGTCTCCAACGGCCCCTAGCCACATGACTCTACTAAGTGAAAGTCGTTTACAACCCACTTGCTTCTACGTTCTTCAAGGGTGTGATAACTAGTAATTCCGTTGAAATACCCGAAACACAAAATTCCAGCAAGCCAACGGTAAAAAATAACTGGGCATCCTACGCAGCGGTTGCTTCCAGGAAAACGCCGTCAAAGACACCTGTGACTCCACTTACCGGAGAGGTCAAAGCTGTGCCTCAACATGGATCCCTATCGCCAGTGCGGTTCACAAATCCACAAAAAACAAAAGAACTTAGTGCTCCTAAGTCGCGAACCACAAGGCGGAATCATGGTGCCTTAAGTCTTGAGCGCACTAACGTTCCTGAATCCCAATTCCAACAAAATAAGGGGCAAATTGATAGACGATCGTAGTCAGTGGGATTCTATCTGTAGTGCCATCAGCATGCGCGCTGAACCCACTACGCTGAGACGCATCGCGCGACACCCAAACACCTTACACTATGGTGTGCCTCGACTACTTCGAGTAACACTACATTCCGCGGAAGAAACGGAACCCATTCTGCTCGCTGCAAATCGACACCGCATAGCATCGAACGGAGTATGTATCTCACTGGATATTCCGTGGAAAGAACGTTCAAAGGCTATGAATAATCAACAGGGAAGTAGAAAATACGCGCTGAAAACCGTCATTACTCATGGCGTCCCTGAGTCTCAAGCTTCAACTCCTGAAGAAGCTAAAGCACCTTACCTGGAGCAATGGCGATACATTCGTAAGGCGCTGTCTTTAGCAAACTTCATTGCTACCTCCCTGACAAGGATTCCCGTGTCACCAAATTACAAATCTTTTGGTTCTGGGTTGCTGAAGTTGGTCTTACTGTCTGAGCTAACTTTACAGACAGTTCTAGAGAACTGGGGTAACTTCCGGAACATGCTACCAACAGAAATTCGACTAAAAGCAGCAGCTTTACGACCAGAGGCTACTGGTTACTCCATGGAGAGAACCAAGTCACTGGGAACAACCGTTGTTGCAGAGTCCACCACACCCGCCTTAGCATCCGGCGAGACACTGCAGGAGGTGAGAGACCATCAGGATCATCATGAACCTGATCACATGGTGCAGAGAGTTAATTCAAGTCATTCTCGCGAGCCTAAGACTGTTGAAAAAACTAGTAGCAGCCGACCTCAAGAGGGTCGGCCAAGTCTCAAACCTGTTGTCTATATCCACAAACAACCTGCTAACACATGAATCACTCTCCTGTTTTTATACTAATGCACAAGGTCTTTTAAGCAAACTGACGGAGCTTCGCCTGCGTCAGGCCTCGTGTCAAGGGACCTCATTATGATAACCGAGACCTGGTTGAATGAAGCGACCACTGACACAGAAAGCACACTACCTGGGATGCCTATTCTACGCAACGATCGACCAAGTAGAGGAGGTGGAGTACTACTTTATTATCGCAGCGAACTACACCTTGATCTCATCGATGACCAAGAGGTTCAGATTTGCGATGCGCTTTGATGCCGTCTTCACCTATGCGGTGAGGACGCATGTTTGTTGGGTATGGTGTATCGCCCTCTGTCGGCTATTTTGGAAATGGACAACAGCCTAGCCTCCACAATGAAGGCCATTCTCTCACAGTCGTAAAGCCACATTCTCCTGGTTGCTGACTTCAATATTCATACCATGGAAACCCCAGCCTGTATCAAGGAACACTTCAAAATGAAAGTACAGGAGATAATTAGTGGACTACCAGTCTACAATCACATCACCCACAAGATTCAGGACGGGAAACAAACCGGGGGTCCTGGATTTCGTATTCACCAATGAAGAGCTTATGATCGAAACGTTATCCATAGAGAGTCCTTTAGGCCGTAGCGACCATTCAAGGCTCATGTTCAATTACATCTGTTATGCAGAGTATTTCTCAGAAAACACAGAGGAGTGTCAGCTCATTACGGATTACGGCGCTCTAAGCAAACTTATAAATGCTACAAACTGAGCATTTCTAGCACAACGATCCGCCGATGTCGCCTGGTCTGAATTTGCTCACCAATTCAACACGTTAGTAACTAGTGCTTCTAGGAAAAGGCCTTCGCAAGCGAAGACAGTAAAATCATTCATAGGCAGCAGGACACGGAATTGTATCGTCACGAGGAATTTACTCTGGCGAAGACACAAGGAGTCACCGAGTGCCGAAACATGGGAAGCCTACACTATCCAAAGGAATCACTGCGTAAACCTGGTACTCGAAGATAAAATACAGCACCAACAGAATCTAGTTGAGGAATTCTTTTCAAACCCCAAACTCCTCTACAGACACATTAACAAGCTCCGCAAAGTGCAGCGAGGAATTCTTGTCTTAAACAAGTTATGTGGACTCGCACAAACCGCAACCGAGGCGGCCAACGCCCTACGTCAACAATTCGCCCCGAACTTCCGGAGCACGACATCGCCGCATACACTGTTCCTGATCGTTGTACCACCACCAGGACTTAGCCACATTGTGTTTACGAGTGCGGATGTTATGAAAAGGCTAATTGCCTTGCGCGAGCATACCTCTCCCGACGTTGATAATATTCGTCCAAACACGTAGAAATTGGCTGCAGTAAACCTGGCGGACCCACTTTGCAAGTTCTTCCAACAATGCATCGATGAGATGCGGGTGCCTGATAACACGACTTCCGGTGCTCTCCAAAATCATGGAAGCGATTGTTGCCGAAGCGCTCATGAACCACTTGGAAGAACGCAATATCATAACACAAGAACAACATGAATTTCGCAAGAACCGATCTTACACTTCAAACTTGCTACTTGCTAGATCCAGTTGGACTGAGCCCATTGACAGCAGCGTAGGTGTTGATGCAGTATATCTGGACATCTCAAAGGCCTTTGACTGTCTGGACCACCGTATCCTCCTTCACACGCAACAGTGTTGTGAAATTGGTGACCCAATCCTTGGTTGGATAGGTAGCTACTTGCTTCAAGTACACCTGAATGTAAGAGTTCGCGGCGTCATCTCTGACCCAATCGACGTTAAGTGCGGAGTGCCCCAGGGCTCATTACTTTGTCCACGACTATTCCTGATTTACATAAACGATATCGCGACAGTAATCACCTCCAACTCCTTACTCATCGCTGATGATCTCAAGACATGGAGAGCCATTAGAACAACCAACGACAATACAGCACTTCAGGATGATCTTGACAGGGTCTACGAACATCCGACTCAGAACCGGCTTCAGTTCAACGCTACGAATGGCAAGGTGTTGGGCATACGCCATAAACGCACTTGCGAATACAGACTGGAGGATCAAATATTGCAGCGCACTTCAACCGAATGCGATCTAGGCGTGATAGTGCAGGAAGATCTGGGCTGTTCCAGTCAGGCCGAGAAAGCCTCCAAGAAAGCTAACTAACACCTTGGCCTTTTGCGTTGGGCATTCGGATGCTTTGATCCTTCCATCTTTTCGCAGATGCTCAAAGCTTACATTCAGCCTCATTCTGAGCACGCCAGCCACGCCTGGCAGCCATGGCAAAAGCAAGAACTTACCACTCTTGAACTGTCACAACGAAGGGCGACCAAGAACGTAAAGGGCCTGTTTCATCTCCCTTACCGATTAAGGCTGAAATCCCTCGGGGTCTACAGTGGACAATATCGACGCCTGCGTGGAGAGTTGTTAATGATTTATACGATCTTGAGGAAGCCAAACCATTCTTGTCGTCATCTACTAAAGCTAAATCGCAATACCACACTCAGAGGGCACCAGCTAAAGCTAGCCACACAATACAGCCGGTTGGAATGCCGCCGGATTTCCTTTTCCCTTCGCTTTCCACTTTGTTTGTTACTCCCACATTACTGGTTTTTGCTACGTTAGTAATAAATACTGCAGCACCAAGTTACTCTTTGTGGAAACATCCCTACCCCACAGTTGTATCCGTAGACATTCCACCAAACATACTGGATTATTTTATTCAGTCAGAATCAGATCCAGGCACCATTGTACTTTTAACAACACCTAATGATGGCCGTAATTGCAAAGAAACCTTATATCGCAAGTTTGATTCATTTTTCTCGTTACATACTCGTTTGATTTTCAGTTCCACTTACAAAATTTCAAGGCAATTAGTGCTGCTAAGCTGTCTTACTGAGTGTATTCATACAATGTTTTATAGCTGAACCAATCATGCTTTCTAAATTAAGGAATTCGAATGTGCTTTACCATTATCACTGTAGCCGACTTCACCCAGCGGTCGCAATGTTTTGACGCTCCTCTCCTTCTAGACTTACTACCTGCAATCTTGGCGCGTATTACTGTGCTTACGCTTATCCAACTCGAATGTACCAGCTTCATCCAGTGGATCTACCTTCACATGGTTGTCTATCATGCATATTCGCTGCATCCGCTACTGTAGTTTTAGCAGGATTATCGGGAAAACTTACCCACATTCAAACCTTAATTGTTGGAGTTCATACCATTCCTTTTATCTCCTTTCCAGAGAGTGCTTTTTGCGTTATTCAGCGATTTATAGACTACAAGAATCCGACATTCCGTTTGATATCTGTAGCTCATTTAGCAGTTATCGTCCCAGCACTCTTCTAACTGGTGTGAGTTCAGCCACTCTCGTCAAGGCCCAGCTCTCTTTCAAACCGAATTCCGGCCCGATCGATAGCTGTGCGTCCACTGCATACAACAGAATGGCCATATGTTGACCTCCGTAGACTTAGTTCGCACCTACGGTTCCATCCGTAGGACATGGTCAATTGACATTTTGTGTCTATCCCGGCGCGTTCGATGCGCCAAACGCTGGTAAACAAACAGCGATTAGAATTTGTGCGCGTGCCTGACGCTTTGCCTCATGATGGTTCGCAACACTGCTTCACTTAATAACTGGGCTGCGCTATGCATGTAAACTCAGGACCCCCCGAGGTCCGCAACCCCACGTTTGTGTTGTTACGAGGTTCGCACATGACAAGTCATTTGCTTCATTAAAGAAATATGTATTATAATTATGACCAAATACTTTCATTACCAACTTAATGACATATAATGTGCGCACAAATGGTTTTGCAACTAGACACACTCACTGACGACAAGCAGGCTAAAAGATCTCCAAAGTAGCAAGGAATGCCGTAAGGCATGCAAAGTTATGCAACCATTGCGTCATCACCGCCACGGAGTTTGTTATTGGCTGGGCAACAAGTGAACCCTAAGGACAGTGCGCCTATCATAGATAGTCTTGCCGTAGCCTTGGCTTGTCTTCCACACAAGATAAGACCAACCCTCCGGCACGACGAATCACCGTTCACAATCAACAACGGAATTAGTGCGTACTACTTATCCAAAACGTGATGACAATGATGCATTCAAACGTCCCGGAACCCACTAGCAAATATTTAAAATTCAGCTAATTCATCATCGGCACTCCCAATCAGCAGGCTTAGGTTAGTTTGGAAAAGCACCAGACGCCGTTGTTTCGACCTTCTGGGTCTCGGCAGTGGTGCGCCTCCCAGTGGATCCCTGCCGGGTTCCGTCCCCATGACTTCAGGATGCCAACAGCTAGTACCACGTCACCATGGGTGACAGCCGCGGACCTACGTGCTTGACAGTTGACTTTGATTTAGCCCGGCTCATCTTCCACTGCCATGCGAGTTATGAACTGCGCAGAAGACGGCGGCTAGCCTTACGAGCTAGGGACGGCTAAGCAAAGCCGCTGGGCTGAGATAAGCTACGCACTCAGAATAAACATCTTCCCAGCTAATCTTACACCCCTTTCACGAAACCTATTGTCTCCGCACGTAGGAGAACCGCTGTTACCGCGAGTAACAATTGGCAACACACGGGACCTAATAGATATTCTTAATAGGCTACTATCCATGGAACCCTTCTGTCAATACGCGCATTTTTCCGGAGAAGCCATGGGCAGAAAGACGGAAGCATAATTCTGACCAGAGCTCATCACGTCAAAATGAGATGATTCTGAGTTACATTGGTTACGCTCCGAATTGGTATTAGTGGCGATCCAATTGTGGTATGGCAAGAGAAAACGTGGGCCACCAGAACTTCAGTTAAGACCATTTCTTTAAGCAGCACAGGTACCAGGTACAGACGAACCAGACTTGCTTACTCCTACCTCAGATCAGCGAACCGAGCAAGCACCCTTATCAGAAAACATTAGAAGATCGACACTATGTTGAAGATCACACATAACGAACTAAACTAGTAATGCGTCAACAAATTTAATACTGCTCCAACAACGCACAAGGGCTTCAAACTAAGCTGCCAGAACTGTGTCGTCAACAATAAACAGCCAGCTTGGACATCATAGCAGCAACTGAAACTTAGCTCTTGAACAACATACCACATCCGGAAATCGAACTCAGTGTACTCATTCAGAAGGATCGGTTTTCTCGCGGTAGTGGTGTTGCTATCTACTACCAAAGTTACCTGGAATGTGGTTCTTCTACCGAACATTTGTTTGTTATTCCCGATGCCTTATCTTGTCAGCTGCAACTAGTAGGTCAAGATAGTGAACCACTGGAGGCGACGCGTAATGCTTTTTTCGTAACAGTTGTTTATAGGCGCACAAACTCTACCCCTGTCAATTATGCTGTTTCAGAAAGTACCAGCATTAACCTAGAACAGGCGACTTCGTACCTACAATAGTATCAGCGTTCCGCGGGGGCCCATCAGTAGAATCGAAACTCCTGAAAATCATGGATATGGCAGTTTTGTATAACCATGTGGTTCGACTAACCAAACACCACAATTCAAACAAGTTATCGTTTATGGACTTAATCCTGACTAATGAAGAGCTGGTGAGTAAGTCAGTTTCGTACGACCATCCACTAGGTAGTAGCGATCACTCAATCTTAATGTTCGGCTGTGTGTTGTGCCCGTATTTTTGATAAAGAATGACAAACCCTACGGACCGTTACTGACAATTTCAAGCTTCACAACCTAGTGACAACCCTTGATTGTGAGATTCAGCTGCATAGTTCTGCAAACAACGCATTGAATGAATTGTAAGGTAATATTAACTGGGCCTCCAAACTTGTACCATTACGAGTATCGCGCCAGACTAACACCCGGGTCCGAAGCAGAACACGTAAACGGATCAAGAGCAGAGATGAGATTTACAAGCAACATGTGTTAGGCCCATGTATACTATGTGGAAGCATTACAAAACAGAGTCCACTGCAGATCACCTATTAGAACCGACAAGTACGAATAACAGGTGAACATGATATTCAAGTTTACTAGCAACACCAAACTGAATTACAGGTATATGAATGACAAAAGAAACCTTAAGACAGGAATATCACCACTCAGGACAGACAGTGGCCTGACAATTATTGCCGCAGGTACTGCAAACTCACTACTCCCGCAGTTTGACTCAATGACTACAAGCACAATGGAACCTTCGCCATATCACATCCCAGCAACTCTCGTCGGCTTAGCCAGCGTCTCTTTTACCCCAGCAGCTGTGGCAAGCAAATTTCATCCTCTTCAAGAAAACAATACCTCGTGATTCGGTCAGATATGCCCTAAGGTTCTTAAAACCCTTGCCCCACCGTATCAGTACATCTTGTAGCCTTTTCCAGGTGCTTGACTGATTTCTATACATTCCCATCTGAGTGGAAAAATGAAATCATCACTTCGATATACAAAGGAGGTAAGTGATCGGATCCTGACAACCCCAGAACTATTACTCTCCTTTCTGTTTTATCAAGTGATGGAGTCGACAATCGCAGATGAACTAACAAAATATTTCGAAATGCTGCAAAGTATCTCCAATCTCCAACATGGTTTCGTACACAGACGATCTGGTCTCGGCAACCTGCCGTTCCTCGGGACTCATGGACCATGGCGGCTGCTGAACGAATCCCCTACGTCTTACCTACTTAGACGTGCCTACGGTTTTGACAGAGTCAATCACTTAGTTTTACTCCCAAGGCTTTGTGCCTACGATATCAGAGATTCCTTGCTGACCTTATTGAAAAGTTACCCTGCCACAGAACAATAAAAGTAAGAATCGCGGACACCCACTTCGGAAGTCTGTGAATTTCCAGTAGTGTGTCACAAGGATCATTCCTTGATCCGCTAATGTTTTTGGTCTACATCAATGCGTATCCAAGGAATATTGAACCTCCGATGCAAATATTTGCTGATGAGGCTAGGATATAGCGAACCATACTCACAACACCTAACCTTGGTTAACTCCTGAAAAATCCTGACCGGATTAACGAATGCTCAGAACTAAACCTGCTCCCTCTGAACCCTGCAAACTGCCACCTGCTGACGGTGTGCAGCAACTTCAACAACCGCTATCTTTTGGGAAGCATGTGAAAGTGAGTTAATATCATCCTTAAATGTTCGAGGAAAACAAATGTGGTTAACCTGAACCCATGATATTTGAGGCGAGCGCTTGGTGCCTTTGAGGGACAGCTAGTACCCCTGCTGACCAACTCATATATTTGCCCTCAGGTTAAGTATATAGTTCGGACCTGGCGTCCGTGGTTAAAAGGAGACATTTGTCTTTTGGAAGAGCAACAAGGAAGAGCCACCAAGGCTACAATTGGACTATCGGGTCTCAACGTTGAGAAGAGCCATCGTTCAATCGGTATATACTCCTAGGAATACCGAACGCTTCGGGGAGACCTCATTTTCACATACTGAATAATAACAGCAAGCAATCACCTATGTAGATCACTGGTGACCCATCAGGTCACAACCTGCGACTAGTACTTCAACACTCACGTTTGCATTGTAGAAAGTCTTTTGCACTCTTCGAATACCTCCATACTGGAATGCACAACTAACATAGGTGGTGAACGCATCAGACATAACGACATTTGAAAGTCTATTGGACTTTCATCAAAGGGATAAATGCCACACAGCAATGGGAGAAAGTGCCATATCTAGACTGTCGATAGTTCGCTTTCCACGCTAAAACATTTTGAATTTAATTTCTTTTGGCATTTACCATCCTGTGAGTCTTGTAAAGCTACTGTTTTTTCTTCCATCATTTACTATTGATCTATCGATTAAGTGATTAATGTAATGAACTAGGTTAACAAATGAAGAAACTCAATGTTTAACATCTCTATAGACTTTCAGGCAACAGCAACAAATGGATTGTACAAACATTACAACAGTACAAAAGGAAAGTTTCTACGTGTTTTTGTGAGCCTTGATACCTCTTTTAAATACCAGTTGTTGCTGTTTACGTCTAAAATGTCTGTGCAGTTACGACTCAGATCAGGGGTGAAACGTTTTGATAATCCAACCTCGTTTGCGGAGAAGTATTTTGTGATTTCATGAAGAAAAATGACTGCTCACAAACATAGGTAGAACCGAACGCTGTTCGAATCCATGTGGCAAAATTTTTGTTTTTAAACCTTTCAGGTACTTGTGAAAAGAATCCAGATACTCCCACTTCGTGATCTTTGCTCTGAGTGTTTAATCTGACTACTTTTGTAGTTCCATCCGCATGCTTTCTTATGCCTTGGCAACATCACAGGTGAATGTTGCTGAGATTAATGTAAACTGGTATTCATAAGATGTGAAATGGGGAAATCTTCCCTGAAATTCTTCTGACAACACTTCTATGTGATTACTATACTAAACAAATCTAATTACAGACTCAGTGTTAGTAGAGTCTTCAGACAAATGGATGAATTAACGGAGGTTTAAAGCACATCCTCGTGTATAGATCACTTTTAGGGGGAATCCGGTTAGCGATTGCGGAAGACTGATCGAGTTGCAGAGAAACTTTATTTGTACAGCGAAAGATTCCCTGTTTGCGTAAGTATAAAAACTACACCGTTGGAGGCTGATAGCTAAGGGGACGCTAAATGCACACACACACAGGTGATGGTGCGTTGCAATCGAAGTGAGCGGCAAACAAAATGGCCTTGTTCCACTCAAGCGATCGAGCTCAATAATCCGCGCCGGTCGCTTAAGTGTACAATGCAGTAGTGATTTTGTTTGGAAGTTTATAAAAACAAACCACGGAATCTGTAGACCACTACACAGTGCCTTTGCAACCAAACTAAGCATGTGATCCAGTTTTAAGATGTCTGAACACAAATGTTGCTGACGAATACTGGGTGAGGTTGTGCAAATGATGAATCAGACGGCGCTTTCTCTATTTTCCTTTTAGCGTGTCTGCCAGATCACTATGTCAGCTAAGCAATTTTGCGGCACCGCGGGTAATTAAGTAGGCAAGTTTACTTAAATCCAAATTACAGCCCCGCAGAACTTGCTC